>OZ020280.1:1847771-2018310 GCA_963971205.1 Aethes cnicana | reverse complement strand
CGGGCGCCGGCGAGCACAAGGGGCCCGCGGCGGGGGCAATGTCAGAGGCCGGCAGATTCAGTCGAGGAGCACACTCATTGTTGCCATCACCCGAAGATCTAACCAATGATTCCAACCTATTAACGTTAGTGTTGCCTAGTTCGATTATATTATCCACGAGCAAAATGTATTCCTGCATTTCCTTACATGAAATTTCATATTTATGTGAAACCCCTTGTAGCGCTACTTCTAGTTCGTTTATTTTATCAAAAGAGGAGTTCAAATCCTCCAGTGCACAGTCAAGGTCGTGTTGGCAGATTAAAAGATCATTTACTAATGAAGTGTGATAGTATACCTGTCATAGAATGACTTTAAAAAGGTTTTATAATTTTGTACCATTGATTTTGATTTTTTTATAAATCTACTTAAACTTAAATACTTCTTTATCTTATTTGACCCCCTCACTAGAATCTTATTGTGATCCACTTCCTGACATACATTAATAGAGTTATTTAAATCAATTGTGATAGTGGGTGGATCCTGGTTAGAATCAATACTGTTCAACTCATCGAACAGGCTAAAGTCGTTGATTGCCAGTTCGGAACAATATTTGCAAGCGCTGTCCTGCTTGAGTTGCAGTTCTTCCACCATTTGCTCCAGGTCCAGCTGGTCCAGGATGCGCTACAGCGCCTGCTCGTGCGTGTCCCGGCACTGCTGGCTCTACTGCTCAGCAGCCAGGAGCCGGTCACGCTCCGCCCGTATGTCTTCTAGCTCGATGTCCAACTCCGCAAGGTCGCTTTTGAGGGTTTTGTTTTTCCCAACGATATAACAACGTATTATAAAAATATGATCATAATTGTACGCTTGTTGCCGAATAGGTTATAGGTTCCCATCTCTTTGATCACAGATGATATTTATGATATGATAGTCTAATATGAGCCTACGATAAAACCCATAAAACGCAAATAGAAGATGATACTTGAAATCGCACCTTCTTGAATTTTTTTAAATTTATATTTTTTACTGGTTTATGGATGGTTGAAATGGATGATGAAAATGGTGAAACAGAAATGTGGGCAGAAAATTGTTTGAGAATTTCGGAGACAAAATGCTGAATACCTACAATCAGAATTATGTTGATACAGGTCAACCTGTATCCATCCAATGCAGGGGAAGGAAAGTACAAATAGATAACTCATAACTCATAACATTTATTTTCACAGACACTACAACATAAAATAAGCACAAGAAAAATGAAAAATATAAAATTGGACAAAAAATAAAACGATTAAATTCAAGAAGAGAAGGATGTTAAAACTCATGTAGTTGAGTCGTGAGGCATCTTACGTTGACACACCACGCCTCCGTCCACGGTCACCTCCGCCACCATCTCGTACTTGCAGGCGCAGCGCTCGTTCCGGCACTCGGTCCGGATCACCACGTCCTCGCATTGTTCGTTGAATGTACAGGATTCGTTTATACCAGCCGCTGAAAATGAGAAATACGCTGTGTCATGAGAACCGTTAGATAAGGTAGAACCTTTCGTAGGGCTTAAAAACATCACGAACAGTGAATATGACTATTATTGAATTGTCTATTGAATAGGGATGACGACAACTTTTTTTCCTTAGTCTATCAGGAAGATTATTGAAAAGTATTTCACACGTATTTTTTCTTTTTCACGTAATCAAACTTATACGGAGATATATTGAGTTAAAATGTCGCGTGACGTCACGGTTAGTTACGATTTATTACCTAACGGTGACGTAGTTAGCCCCCGCTCTCCAACTTTAATGCGTTTTAACTTAGTCATTCTTTGTTTATTCGATAAAACAAAAAATACGTGTCTAATATTTTTTTATTACCTGACTGACGGTCAAATTAGAATTTCGATTTCATCACCCTGTCGTCATCCCTATTGTCACTTGACGGAGCCAAACGTAAAATGAAATTGCTTTTTCAAGTATTCAACAGTTGTATAGACAAGTGACGTCATCCTTTACAAACCAAAAACAAAAAATACGTGTCTAATATTTTTTAATTCCTGACTGACGGACTAATTAGTATTTCGATTCCTTCACCCTGTTGTCATCCCTATTGTCTTAATTATTTTTATAAAATTTATCAAAGCATCCATCATTTGTGTCAAGTCCTAGATTTATACTAGTTAAATTATATTGATTGATGATCTTTATCGCATTGGTATTAATTTAGTGAACAACCTAAGACGAAGTTTTTTTAAGATATCCTATTTTATTTTTTCTTTATCCCCGGTTTCATTTAGTAGGTACTACCTGTAGGGTGTTGTGTCTCTTCACACATGTATCTTTTTCTACACGAGACGTGATCTATTAATAACCATTTACTTCAAATGGCTAACAGTATTATGTTCAATCTTAAATATATAAAACTCAAAGGTGACTGACTGACTGACATAGTGATCTATTAACGCACAGCCCAAACCACTGGACGGATCGGGCTGAAATTTGGCATGCAGGTAGATGTTATGACGTAGGCATCCGCTAAGAAAGGATTTTGCAAAATTACCACGGGAACGGGAAAAATCGGGATTTTACTTTTTGATATTTCTGCGCATACGAAGTTGCGGGGAAAAGCTAGTCATTTATAAAACAAGTTCAAAAAATTCCGACCTTAAAATGTGTCCTGCTTATAGAACAAATACTTAAACAAATACAGGTACAACTTTCATATAACATCTGGCAAAATATTTTTTAAGAGTGTTTCAGTTAACTCATAGTTAATTGAAAAAGTTTAGCGAACTAGTTTCCTATCCAATTGAAAGTTGCGAAACCCATTGCAAAATCCTGATTGGATTATTTTGTAACAAGATTCGACTTTTGACTGTTATATTTTCTGTATCTTTTACGCGTTTCTGTTTTACTAGAAAACAGTGTTTAATATAATAAAAATGATTCTTTTAATTCAATCTATTATAGCTTATTTGTTTGTTTGCCATTACAAACACCCAACGTACGAAACGTACGAATAAAAATGAATCCCAAAGGTATTAAAATAAAAGAACTGAAATGGCTCAACTTAATAAAGTCCATGTACTGATTTTTGTTGAGTAACTAAAGCTTTACACGATTGTTAAATAGGTGTTTAAGAAGTAGAAACATAATGCAACTTATTCACATGAATTTGCTTCTGAAGAAGTTAAAAAAACGCGCACGGCAGAAAACTATTCCACCATTCTGTACGAGTAATACTAGTGTGCTCAAACTCGCATATAAATCACAGCGCAAAGGCAATAATGCATTTTGGCGAAACGCCCCAAACTATAAAGTTCCTATTCCACACGTAACGTTGTAAAGCACTATATTTTATTCAGAAACTAATAATAATAACATGAAGGTGAATGCACTGCAATTCCATTTTATTTTAGAGATTTTCGTTATTGAACTCTGTAATGAATCTGATACTGATTCTATAAAATAAGTAACCAACAATATAAGAATGATCGCAGATAATAAATTGTAAGGACATCAAAAATCACGTGTAAAAATAAATAGAAAACAAATAGATGTCATTATTCCAAGCACCCTATGAGCTTCAAATCGATTCAGGAAAACAAACTGTCTTTGTAGCCCTGTCTTTGTTCAGGCTTAAGTAAATTTTCCGTGAGACCCTCCCCACAAGTAGCCTTGTATAATAATTTCCTGCACGAATTATTATTGCGACAGCCATTACCGCACGCGACATGCAACTCGTGCATCGATCCTGTCTGTTGCTGCTTTTCAACAAAGGTGCC
This sequence comes from Aethes cnicana, assembly GCA_963971205.1. NCBI lineage: Eukaryota > Metazoa > Arthropoda > Insecta > Lepidoptera > Tortricidae > Aethes > Aethes cnicana. The sequence goes on along the minus strand of OZ020280.1, from coordinate 2,014,559 downwards.
TACAAACTTTACCATTTCATCTAGAACACTAGAAAACCGTGCTATTACAAAGTAATGTGTACTTTTATTTTACAACTTTTGCCATTATAAATAAATAAAATAATAGATAAATATCTTGGGACATTTCACACATATTGACCTAGCCCCAAACTAAGCAAAGCTTGTACTATGGGTGCTAGACAACGATATAAATACTTATATAGAGAAATACATCGGTACATATATAAATACTAAACATCCATGACTCGGGTACAAACATTCGTGTTCATCACACAAAGTTTGCCCCGAGCGGGACTCGAACCCGCGACCTTCGGTACAGAAGGCAGGGTCACTACCAACTGGACCAATCCGGCCGTCCTAGTTGTCGCCACGGTCACAAAAAGCATAACTTAAATGTGAAATTCATTCGTGAAATTTATTTGGCTAAAAGTTTTCAGACCAGCGATTGTTTACCTTTTATCATGTTGAAAATTAATGTTGTCTAGATTATTTTGGCCTAATTTACTTAATGGCTTGTTTCTAAATCCATTATGTTTAAGTCACAATAATTTACATTAGTTAAAATAAGCCTGGATTTTCATTCACAATATCCTTATGGTTTTTATAGACCGGACCGTAGATTTTCTGATAAGATATCATCCATCACATCACGACACATTTCCTGTATTTATTTTGGAAATTAATTCAAGTGAGTGAATTATCTTGAAGTGTGATTTTAAGCATTCATAGATTAAAAAAAGAAACGTTAATAACGCTTTTATTAAAATATTAACCAGATTAAAATACAAATGCGGGACTTTGTCAATTTAGTGAAAATGGTAATGAATTTGAATACTGGAACGGAACCATCTTTTAAAAAATTCAAACTGAATGAATCATATTCAAACTTTAATCTGACATTGAAGTTTTTACTTAATAAATTAGATACAACCATTTACATATAATAATCCTAGTGATTTGAGGCAAACTTAAATATTGATTTTGCAGTAGGTACGTGGGTTTTGTTACCCTAAGAGATCTGATCACATCATCGTTTCTTCTTTCTTTAAACGTTGATACGTTTAAACTGACGAAAATTACTTTATAATATTATGATGATTCGTGACAAGCACGAGTAAGTCATCCGTAAAATCATGCTTCAATTTACCCGGTCTTTCATGTGTCTGCAATTTCAACACCCTATCTATTGTGTAAACTATTTGTCCCCTTGAAACACGTCTGCCGTGTAAATGGTCGACGTGAATATCCGTGATTACGTCACAGGAGAGGCTTTTACAAGCGGGAAATAAATCGAATTTAGTTGCTATTTCGGGAGACTTTAAACGGGAGCGTTTGCGGGGAGATTACGAAACACGTAGTTAGATTGAAGTGTGCTTGATTTATTTTAAGAAAAAAAGAATTGGATTTGAGCCTGACAGTCCTCGACCCCGAAGATTTTTCGATAAGTTCGCCGCAGTCTATTCAGCTTTGGGAGCCACTTAGTTTAATAAATTGCTTTAGATCACGGATGCATCGAGATCTGGATATGTCGCTGACGTGTGACAAGGCGATAAATGTGACCCACATTAATTCTGTCAGCTTGATGAATAACAGAATCTACCGAGTTACGTTTTTATACTAACACGATCAGGATGAGTACCATTGACTGACGGCACTAAATTATCTCCGACGAAAGCGGAATGATAGGAAAAAACGCAGAGTTTTTGCGGCTTTTTGCGAGCAATCTGGCGTTATCGTAACACGTTTCGTCGCGAGCTTCATGAAATATGTTTTTCAAATTGCCTACTTTATGGGCTGAGATTAGCTTTTCGAATGAACTCGACGTTTGATAATATTGAACTTGCATTTTACGTGAAACGTCAATATTATTGTTCTTTCATTACTTCTTTCATAATATCAGTAATGGAATATTCATTTTGTAGCTTTCAGTATATGGACGATGTAATGGTTTTTAGCATACCTTTCTGAGACGTGAGCAACCACTTGGAAATACAGTGAAACTAAGAGGTGGCTTTTGAATTATGAATCATAACGTAATACTATATCTATACTAATAAATAGTCTATAAATAGTCTGTATGTATGTATGTCCGGATTAAACCCGAAAACTACTAGACGGATTGCAACAAAATTTGGTATGGGAGTCGTTTATAACTGGTCAACATTATAGGCAACTTTTTATCCCGGAAAAATGAGCTGACTGAACTTAGCCGTATTTTTGGAATCCTTAATAGCAAGTCAAAAAAGGTCCCTGCCCACTAAAATACCACTTTGCTGAAATTGCAATTATATGTTCTTTTTTTCTCATTAAAAGAGGTCGAGTGCAAATTTTGTGGGAAAACTTTGTACTTTATTTGGCCATTGCACAAAATAAATTGCAGCTAAAGCTCTGCACATTCATTAGGGGACGCTAGCGCCACTTAATTGTCTCCGGGAAATAAAGAGATATCTTTTGTATTGCTTTTCCCATGTATATGCTTAAAACTATTTTTTTTCCTTTTGTGCTGGCTTATTTTATCTCCTGTAATTAGTAAAAATAGGTTGGTAGATGGGTAGGTAGGGGTATTTCACTTGCTTTTTACCGTGATGTTTAGTAAGAAAATTAGGTAAGGTTAACGTTTTTCGTCTCGGTAAAAATCTCAGTAGTAAATTAAATTAAATTGAGGTAGTAGTCATACCACGGTAGCCTTAACAGGGCTTATTTTATTAAAATCAAAATGAAACGTAAAATACTACGCGGCTGAAACCTCCTCTGCAGAGGCACTTTTCTAGTTAACCGTCGTTTCTAGAACAAGAGCCATGAATGAATCTCGAGCTTTTGAGGGCGAGTGGCTCGTGAAATGACTCCGTTGAACGAATGTGTAACGATGTGGTAAAATTGACGACGGTTTTGGTTTAGTTGGTAGTGACCCTGCCAACTGTTCCGACGGTCAAGGGTTCTAATCCCACTAGGGCAAACTTTGTGAAATGATCACTAATGTTTGTATTCGAGTCAACGCTGTTTATTATATTGTATGCAATTTTAATTCTAGATGTCAAGAGAAAATTTTATATAAATACTAGCGCCGCGTTGGACCTAGTTAAATCAGCCGATCAGTAATCGATTCTTTTATCTTCTGTTTCAGTGACAAAAACATATTCTATTAGCTTCTAAGGTCCGAGTATACAGAGGGTTGAGATGGAAAGGAACGCAACCTTTTTACTTTCAAAAATGTCCACTGAATCTGGATAATTTAATAGCGATCACAACTGTAGAATGTCAAGTGTCAAGCCACTTAGTCACCTAGTCTGTACCTTCAGATGACACTGCTGACGTGGCTGGTGACGAAAGCGGGTTGGGTGGGTAGGGCGAGGCAAGGTGCTGCGTATATAATCCACTGGAAACTTTTACACCTGTTTCGCCATATAATATTGCGCTCCTTTATCTGTACCCTTCATACGTAGGTCCGAGTGCGGCTGAGCAGAATTTGTGCTTATAACACAGAATATTTAATAGTACTACATACAGAATGGCCACGGAATCACCCGCCTGAATCTAGCCGGCGCGCAACTCGCGCCCAACTCACCCTTACCGTTATTTATTTCTGATTTGAACCAATGATTTTTCTCGAGCGGCAGAGGCGTCGGGCGGGCACGTCATACCACAGGCTTGCTAGACGCTAATAAGTCTTAGAAAGGTACTGTGGGCAACGTCAACTTCGGAACCCTATACTTTGCGCGTGACCCGACACGCACTTGGCCGGTTTTTTTTATATATAGGCCGTGTCCGCCGTGTGCTTATAACAGAGTTTTTGAGTTTTGTGGCGCGCGAAGAACGTACATTTGTTGCACCGATTGTGGTACTCACGTTTGCCGCATTTGTCGACGTAGTTGGTGACGTGCTTGAGCGGGTCGCACTGGCAGATCTTGAGGCTCTCGTCGCAGATGGAGTCCGGGAAACTGCAGTCGATGGTCAGCGAGCACCCGTCACCGTACATCGCCTTACCGCGCGTCGCCGCGTCTGTTCAACAATACAATATAAGTTATGGAACACCACGCATTAAAGGAACAGTACAGACATAATGTAATTACACACAAAGTATGGCATACAGCAGGCGGTCTTATCGCTTAATCTCTACCAGACAACCCTTGGATAGTGGAGATAAAGAAAAACAAACTAGGTTGGTAGGCGGTGCTCTGTACAATGCAAATACTGTTGTATATACTTTATTAAGATTAATAATTAAGATCTGTACTAAGATGTGTAGAAGAAAAAACCGGCCAAGAAGCGAGTTAAACTCGCGTGGAGAGGGTTCCGACCCTTGATTATTTTCAATGACGTCATTTTCAAACCGTTTCACAGGATAAGCTCTTTTATATGATAGATTTCACATACCATGGACTTCTTAATAATTTTCACAGGATATTTATTAACCTATAGATTACAGAATCTATAGGTTAATAAATATCCTCCGTATTTTTTCCAAAATTTTAGGTCCAGTAGTATCGTAGATGGGGGGGGGGGATGGTCATTTTTCGCCTAGCCGACTCCGGTGGTATTACCTACGAAGGTCTCGAGTTTCAATGTTTTCAGTTCTCTGTTAGTGCTCCTCTCACTCCCCAAGGAACTTACATGTCAAATTTCAGTACGACCTGTACTATACGACCAGTACTATCTACTATACGACCAGTACTATCGGCTATCGTGCGCTGTCTGTCAGTCACTAAATCAGTCAGCCAGTAACGGTAGAGTTTTATATTTGACCAGCTTTTGCCCTGGTTATTTTACCTACAGCTGAATTATTCACAGACGCTAAGAGTTATTTAGTCAAGAAGAAACTAAGCAATCACACAGTTTACACAATACTCACGACACTACACAATACGGAAATTAAAAGATTCAGTAAATATCGTTTCCCATTAATTTGGGTGTCTTTTATGTATCCACCTTAAAATGATTTTCCCTTTTATAATTCAAAGTTGACTAAATAAAGGGCCCGTAATATAAGTGAATAAAATTTCCCTGAAAAGGATAAAGCTGATGTAAAAATAATCCTATAGGTATAATGTAATTTGAAAAGGGCCGGAACTCTGGGAACATTTTCATTCTTTGCGTATCGAGCAAGAACTTTAAAGAAATCATGCATCAATTTATTTCAATACAGCAAATCATTACATTTAATGTAATGTAATGTATGTATACTCAACAAGGAAACTGCTACTGAATGATACTGTAGTGATTTCTATTTTTAGCAAAATAAAATCAATTCGTACTATACACATCATAGAAATATTTTAACTTATCTAATTTGTAAAAGTAATAAATATATAAAGTATTAATTGGTTAAATATTTTATCGTAGCATGTTGAAGTAGATACCTGAGCCAAATTCGTAAACGATTCCTCCTTGATTTCCTTGTATTACTTGTAGTGTTTATTGCATGAAAAAGCTTTTTAATTTAGCTCAATATTTCTCTGTTCCAAATAGCGCACTGCACGGAGGCAATTACTTGGCGCTTTAAAAGCGACGAAGCACGACAACATTTTGCTAGACGCAAAAACGGCAAAATAAATGTATATAAAAGCAAATCTAGTAAATTTAGACTAAAAAAATCCTTTATTAATTATTTTGATAGAACAACGCAACCGACAATGAAACGAAACCGACGGAAAATATGTGGTACCTACCTTGTCGAGATTTGATAAAACATAAAACTGAACGCCCAACAACTTTATAAAATAAGCAAGTGATTTAAAAGGTCAGGAACACAATGATTTGAGGAATGCATGTCTGTTAGAATGGGTGTTATGTCAATTCAAAACTCGAGAAGTAAATACTTGATGGATTGCCACAAAATTTGGTATGAGTTTAACATAATATAGGATTTAAATTTTTACGTAAAATAATTCTAGATTTTATGATCATGCGAACAAAGTCTCAGTAAACAGCAGTAGTGTATATTAATAATAATACTAAAAACATTTTTTCTCGAGGATTCTTTTACAAGTCTGAAGGTACTAAATAGCTTTTATAAACCCGCGGTTTTAGAAGCGGCGCGCGGGCCGAAATTGCAGGATTTCACGCGCCATTGGATTTCCACTGACTGCACATGAAAATATATAAAGCACAGGTGTACAAGTGCGTTACATTTTCGACATTATTATGTGCTTGGAATTTAGGCTATTGTCATGTAACGAATGACAATAAAAACCTTCTGAAAGAAGTCGTACGTTCCATCACATGAGGCTACCTGAACAAAGAACTGCTAAACTACGAAGGAACACGCTGCTGACCGACCAGTCAAAAGATACGAAGGTTAACCAAAATTTATTTTACACATTCCATAAAAAAGTCCCTTAATGATGAATGACAGGGAATCAGCCATCGTGATGCAGAACCTCATACATTTTAAGACATATTCAAGGATTCCAAAACCATTGCTAGCTAGACACCTAAGAGAGCACACCGCGCTAATAGACCAGAAGGTACAGAGTGTGTAAATGATAATGAGGATGATAATGATAATGATGCTGTTAATGATGATGATGATGATGATGATGACGGTGATGATAATGACTTACTGAACGGCGGGGCGGTGCTGGCATCTTCAGCGGCAGAGAGTGGTACGAGCAGGAGAGCGAGCGCGGCCAGCGCGGCCTCGGCCCGGCTCCAGCATTCGGCCCGCATGCCGCCAGCGCCTCGTCACATGTCACACCTCCTGCAAATAAAGACAAAATTGGATAAGACATCGTCATCTTATTGATTTAGCAAACGTGTATTGCAGAAGAGACTGCGTCGAGCTAACGTAATTTAGGTTGCTTTCAGACTATTGTGGTAGAGCCATGCAATAATATTAAATTATTGCTCGAATCGGGCCGGCTCGCTCGGGGAAGTACCACACTCTCACAGAATATCGGTGTGAAGTAATAGTTCACTAATTGCGTTTCATTTCATAAGGTGAGTGAGAGGTCCGGGAGCCTGTCCTCTTCCCTATCCTTCTATCCCATCTTCCCTAATTTCATGTCTCCTATCCTCCTCCCCTTTCGAGATTGGCAACGCATTGGTGACGCCTCCGGTGTTACAAATGTCTATAGGCGGCGGTGACCACTTCAGCAGGTGGGCCCTCAGGCTGTTTGTCAATCTTTTTGCATGTGGAGCGAAGTCCGCAAGATTGCCCATAAAGAACCGAGTGGGAGATGCCGGGGACCTTCTTATTGGCATGGTTTCGGACTTCCTGATTAAGAGAGATCTAGCAGTGGACAGCAAAAATTTTAAGCATCATGACATTCGTCATCATTTCAACCGGCACACGTCAATGATAACTACGAAGTTCGTCGTGTGTGATATCATTCATTCATCAAAATCATTGAGATTTTATATTAGCTTTTTATATTACATTCACGGTCGCCAGTACCAGTTGTTTAAAGTAGGTCTTTCTTTATTTTAATTATTCTTCTTCTATATACGTATTTATTTAAACTTTATTGCACATTAGTAAAAAACCAATACAAAAGGCGAACTTAATGCCATAAGGCATTCTCTATCAGTTAAACCTTTGAGCTAAGCAGAAATTGTTGTGGCGGTGCAAAAAAGCCATTAAGCAATACACACAAGTAATATAATATGATATTGTATACATGAAAAAAAACAACTGCATCAGTTAATTTAAATAGGTTCCTATTAACTGAAATTGTTAGCTTAATGTGTGTAACCATCGGCTTTATGTTATAAATCAATCAATTGAAGACTTATCTCCCTTCGGACTACAATGTAGCACAATAGGCGTCAGTCGAACTGGATCGTATCGCTTTAGAAAACCGAGAACAAAGGATAACGGCTCTCAATATTCTCTAAAATAGTGTTTACGTAAGCGAGAGACCTCATCATGTTCTTATTGACATGTATTAATGAACTCTTTTATACATGATGTATTTCATTATTTATTGACATTTTGAGACTGTCGAAATCTATGAAATTTATATTTATTTGACAATGGAGGCCATCTCCATATTTTTTTTATTTTTTTTATTTTTTCTGGACCCTTGGAGACTATACATCTCTAAGATCTTAGATTTAAGTTTACGTTAGGGACTATACATCCCTTCAATGTAATTTTAGTACGTATCTCTATGTATATTTTATACATGTAATGTAAATATCGTAAATTTTGAAAAAAGGCCTTCCTCTTGAGTTTGTTGCGGCGCTTCTTCTCAAGCAATGGGTCTAGGAAGCGCTGGTAAATTCTTTTTCTGACGTGTAAAAGTGCCGCTATGTGGCCAATTTGCTGAATAAATGATTGAATTGAATTGAATTGAATTGACGTACCTACCTACATATAATAGTTATTTATTCACCAAGAGGAGTAAGGCATTGATTACTCAACGAGTGGCCATTTGAGGCCCGACGCGAAGCGGAGGGCCTTAAACAACACGAGTTGAGTAATCAATACTTACCCTCGAGGGATATATAATACTTTATACTACTCTTACGAGGAAAAGAAAAACAACAAAATCTCGTACAAAAATTTAGATATATAGGATAGGTAAATAAGTATCATCTGAAGCGTTTTGCAAAAAAGAATTGATTTCATCTGCCGTTAGCACTTTGGATTTCTTACTGCGAAACCCGCTAGACTTCTTTTTCAGAAATGCTGCTAATTTTGAGTATTTCTTTATATCAATATTATCTCTGGATAACAATGTACTTCTCAGCATTGAATATATAGCCCACAGGCTGCTACGCTTATATTTTGAAGACTTTTCACTAAAATAGGCTAGAAGAACATTTTCCGACAAAGAAGAAGCTTGCTTTTCAGTCTTCCACTGCATAAATTCTTCATACTGCTTCATGTATTTATTTTTTGATTTTTCCGGTAGAAGATTGTTAATTGCTTGTTGAGCATGAATTAATATTTCAGGTGGCGTTCCAATAATACTACCATCGCTACTTTCCTCATTTGTTGAAGACATTTCAAACACAAAAGCAAATTCAAAGTTATTACAATGAAACGAAAGGCGCGCGATATTCTTTTTTTTAAAGTGAAAACCGCGCCAACCTTTTTTTTTTTAATTTGGGCGCGCCGCGTCTTTACAGCCAGTGACGAGACAGATCATTACAAAATTTCTTGCGTGCAACCCGAAATATAAAATCATATTTAGTATAATTAATCAATGCATATGTTTCTTCAACCCATTTAACGATATTGTTATCGCATTTTCGAGTTTTTTTTCCGAAAAACTTTTTTGATGTACATTCGTTTAGAACGTCTATATAGCTTGTGTAAAGTCGGCAGTGTCAAATAAAAAAAAGTATTAACTTACACGCATCCATGGCTCGTTTTGGAATTTAAAAAAAAAACATAACTGTGGAATAATGGATTTTCATACAATATTACTACATGGGTAAAGTGTGTAATAATGGATTTGCATACAACATTATTAACCAGATTTTGAAGGAGGATTAATGAGCAACTTTCTCCCCAATTAATGGGTTAGTTTGAATTGACTTTCCGAGTAGGTGTAGTATAAAATACTATTTACGGTTCTCAGGTGGCGTATTTTGTTAAGAGTCAGTCAAATCAACAAACAAAAAACACACGAGAAACTTAATGGCATAAATACTAAATGGATACTCGACAAGGTCAAGAAAATAAAAAGCACGAACGTATAACGTTTTCCTAAAAAAACTCAAATGCTTATTAATAAGTATGGCTTGTTACAGCGTAGACGAATTTCTTTTCGGAGATGGCTAACATATAAAATGCAACTGTTAATTACAAAAATGTTAATTATAAAAAACTTAACCGTCAAAAAGGAAAATAGTACCTAAAATGTACCTAGTATAGATACTTTTTTAAACTAAATGATGTGTAAATCTAAATAAAAAATAATTATGTAAATAATGATTGTTGTGTTGACATTATCCAATAATTATAACTAGTTTTAATACGTATTTACTTTAAGCTATAGAAATAAATTTTAAATGACGTAAAATTGTCCAATTTTATAAATAAAGTATCTGAATCTGAATCTATAAAGAAATGTATAAAAATTATACCAAGTAGGTATCTTAGAAAGTCTTTAAGAGTGTTAGGCTAAAAAGATGAGTAGAAATGATTGAATTATGAATCTCTAGAATTTTGACGTGAAAAACGAATACTTACACTAGTAAAACTTAACTAGACAAGTCTCTAAGTTATCTTTTTATGTATCAAGTTCGTGTTTGCGAGCATACGCAATTTATCTATTAAAGTTGCTTTGAATTTCAACAAACAAAGAAACTGTGGAAGAAGAGTCAGAAAAACAACCTTTAAATAAACGTATTAATTGTGATAATAATAAAAATGGTGAAAGAATAACAAACAAGTTAACAGAGTCAAGTACATCAATCATTAACATTATCAGCATGTCCCAGACTAAACAGACTTCTGACGTTAATGAGTATTATGGTGAGAAAGATGTACCTGCCTAACCTTTGGCTTTCCTATAAAAATCGTACTTGGAACATTGATTGAGACATTTTAGCTTCAAATGAGAATTTAACTTCAGCAGTGATTAATAATTTGCCATGTTAAGAGATAAGTTATTGTATAAACCTCGTATGTACTGTCGACGTCAAAGATATGTTAACACTATTGGACTTTCATCATTATCATCATCATCATCATCATCAACAGCCTATAGTAGTCCACTGCTGGACGTAGGCCTCACCCAATGCACGTCAATGAGCTCTATCCAAGGCGTGCCACATCCAATCTACACCGGCCACCTTGCGCAAATCGTCACTCCATCTGGCAACACGCCCTACACTTCGCTATTGAACCTTGATGCTATGAAATAGGGTAAACATATAAATTTGACGTCAACCGTACATTATTCGCGCATACCTAGGTATAATGAGTTCAAGGTGGGATCAATGTTCAGAAGGCAATGCATTTAGCCGTATTAGCGATAAATAAGTATTCCCGGATTCTATCGAGCTTAGGATACTTGACCCCTCACTTAATAATTTAGGCTGCTCTATCCATGTTAGGTTGCGATAGGTTTGACGAACCTGCTTCGTAGTGTATATTGTTTGTAGACAATACCTAAATGAAGATGCAACTCAACTTTAATGGAAATAAGGTTTATTTAATGTATTCAAATGACTTTAATGTATTGATAAATCATGTATAGTTTGAAGAGAGTCGTAGAACATTTGGGATGTCTATCGTGTACGAAGATAAATACTTGTGTTCGCACTGATCATCTGAAGCCAAACTTACATCAAGGGCAAGTTCATTTTAATAATAAAATAAGTTTCCAAGCACGACAAAAAACCATCAGAACTTTGTTTTCAAAGACTCGCTTCGCTGCTGAATTGGGTATCTTAGACAAAGTTAATTTCAATAGCTTCGCCCGCGTGGAATTCGGTTATCATGCTCCCGCGAGCTCTATGCGCCGCTGCCGGCAGGCGCAGAATTTATTTTCTCGTGCGGAACTTTTTGTTTTTTCGGTAACTCCCAATCCCAAAGATATTCAATTGAATTGCCCATGGTGTAAAGGGCTGTCATAAATTCCATGAAATGCTTAAGGTAACTATTGTATTTAAAATGATAAGGATTAATACTGCATCCCTCTAAATAGCTTTCCAAATCACACTTGGGATCATTTTTTTAGTAATTAAAATGGGTATAGTAAGCTATCCTTAGAAGATAGACCTATACTATTACGGACTTTTTTGTAGACTTTAAAGAGGAACAATTCTTCCATACATTGTTTTGTTATACCTGAAAGGGGTTAGGCAGCGTTTGCGGTATCCGCCAACTTGAACTAACATCGTCGTATTTCATCTAATTTACTGACACATTATATACTAAAACCTTCCTCAGGAACCAACTCTATCTATTAGTGAAAACTGCATTAAAATCCTTTCAGTGGTTTTGAGTTTATCGCGAACATCCAGACAGACAGACAGACAGATAGACAGACGCGGCGGGGGACTTTGTTTTATAATTATGTATAGTGATCATCACTACATAGTATAAAACAAAGTCGCTTTCTCAGTCCCTATATCCCTATGTATGCTTAAAACGGATTTTGATGCGGTTTTTTTTAATGGATAGTGTTTAACGCTCAATTCCCGCGGGAACGCTATAACCCAATCCCACGCGGACGAAGTCGCGGACAGAAGCTAGTTTATCTATAAAACAAAGTCGTGTTAGTTACACCATTTATAACTGGAGAATGGCTGAACCGATTTCGATGATCTTTAATTTTTTGGATTTGTCTCCGTCCCGAATAAGATTAGGCCCTTGTAATATACAAAAATGCACTCCTCTTGTATTGCGCACCGGGAATAACATAGGATAGTTTTATCCCGATATTTCTACGGAAACGGTTTTCTACTGGTCAAACCCGTTTTTTCAATACTTCTATAACTATAATCATGTATATGCATAATATCATCGAGTATGCAAATTCTAAGTCTACACGGGCAAAGCCGCGGGCAACGGCTAGTTTAATATACATTCCAAATTGAAACCGCTGCGCGTTCCTGAGAAGTGATCCTATAAGAGGCTTCGTTCTTTACTTTTGAGGTACGGAATCCTAAAAAATACAATAAAATTAGAATTCTTATAAAATATTTCAAGTGAGCCGGCTTTTAACGGAACATGGAAGTACCATGGAAACTTACAACCCTTACGAATTTTGAAAAATCCTTCCTTAGTGGATGCCTACGTCATAAGAGGAATACGTGTACGAAATTTTAAGTTTGTAGCCCTAAGAATTGGGCCTGTGCGTTTATTTAAAACTTTCCTCCCTTATTTTTTCCTCTTTGGGGTTCAATTTTAGAAAAAGCGGAAATACGTAACTCGTTATTTTTGTCGTACTCAATTCATACGAAATTTCATGCAAATATGTTGAAGAAATAAAAAGTTTCCACCATCCACTATTTCATCCCCTTGGGGGTTGAATTTTTAAAAATCATTCCTTATTGGTTGCCTACGTAATAAGATAAATACGTGTGCGGAATTTTAAGTTTGTAGCCCTAAGGATTTGACCTGTGCGTTTATTTAAATCTTTCATCCCCTATTTTACCCTCTTAAGGGTTGTATTTTAGAAAAGTACATTACTCATTATTTTTGCCGCACTCTCTTCGTATGAAAGTTCATGCAAATATGTTCAAGGAATAAAAAGTTTTCTGAAAACTTTAAGCCCCTCCCAACTAGCAAATTATGCACTTATAGTACTCTTCAAGCCTATTTTTATTGCGCTTATAAAGTACTTGTAGCTATCTACAAACCTGGATTTGGGCACACTTATAGGAGCATTTGTTTTTGTTACAGTCTTATAATCTACTTACACAATGCTATTAAGTCCTATAATATGCTCGTAATAGCGTTGAAGAAGTACAAATAGTCCTATAATGTATACCCAAAACCTTTATAAGTACAATTGCTCTTGTAAGTGTCTGTGACAAGCTCTTTATAAGATTAAAATAGTAAATGTCAGTACATCTTGCAAATGTGGTTTAGTGTTTGTGTTGTGAGTGATTTTTGGAATTAAAAAGGTAAGTACAATATCTTTTTGACATAATACTAATATTTATCGTAGCCGGTGAAGTAGGGATGTGAATATAGGGTTAATAGAGAATGAATTAGTGGGGAAGTGATATTCATCGTTAAAATATAGTATTTTAGAAACATATTTTAAAAGCGCCTCTAAAATTTCATCATTACACCGTTCTTTTAATAAGTTTATTACAATATATTGCAATAAATATCCGCCATAACAAAAACTGGTTTAAATGAGAGCGTTTTAAGTCTATTATAAGTGTAATAGCGCTTATTCAAACTATTATAAGAACATCATGCCCTCCATGTTGACATTAATTAGGGTTCCTCATAAATTCAATATAAACACTTCTAACCCATGATTTTTTTACAGTTTATAATTTTAAAATGTAGTAAATCCCTATAAATCGTAAAAAAATGTTATTTTTGGTCTTGAATGTTTTGTCTGACTGACTTTATATTATAGGTACTAGATTTTGCCCGCGACTTCGTATGCGCGTAAACATTAACATGTATTTAATTTTTTTTCCGTTCACGTGGGCATTTCGAGAAATCCTCTTTAGTGCTCTCATACACTAAGTTCACAGTTCATTGAGGACTACATTATATGTGGTACGTTATACTTCAGGGCCAGAGATTTTTATCTTTTTCACTTTCTTCGTTATCTTCTTCTGTGTAATTTTCTTTGTCGAAATCTTCACCTTTTTTATTTTCATCTTCACTTAAATTATCTAAATTATTTGATTCTACGGGACCCTTTCTTAATAAAGTTCCCGTTTGATTCAGTGGGTCAACTCTTATAATAGCATCAAACAAGAGTAGATACGTTTTTGAAATCTTATTAAGGTTCTCCTCAAGAATGTAATAAGAGCTATTACTCTTATAAAGGTTCTGTTCAAGAATGTTATAAGAGCTTATTACTCTTATAAAGGTTCTGCTCAAGAATGTTATAAGAGCTATTACTCTTATAAAGATTCTGCTCAAGAATGTTATAAGAGCTATTACTCTTATAAAGGTTCTGCTCAAGAATGTTATAAGAGCTATTACTCTTATAAAGGTTCTGCTCAAGTGTGTAATAAAACCTTATACTCTCACCGAATGCTACTATTGGAGTTGAAAAGTTACAAAGACTATTTGTCTTGTAACATGCACTTATAAGATACCATCTCCTATAACTGTCTTATAACGTACTCCTATAGTTAACTAAAAAGCTTTGTTATAAGAACAAGTGATCTTGAGTTATTGCTCTCATAACGCTCTTAATAAGAGCTTTTACTCTTATAAAGGTTCTGCTCGAGAATGTTATAAGAACTATTACTCTTATAAAGGTTCTGCTCAAGTGTGTAATAAAACCTTATACTCTCACCGAATGCTACTATTGGAGCTAAAAAATTACAAAGACTATTTGTCTTGTAACATGCACTTATAAGATACCATGTCCTATAACTGTCTTACAACATACTCCTATAGTAAACTATAAATCTTTGTTATAAGAACAAGTGATCTGGAGTTGTTGCTCTCACAGCGCTCTTAATAAGAGCTTTTACTCTTATAAAGGTTCTGCTCAAGTGTGTAATAAAACCTTATACTCTCACCGAATGCTACTATTGGAGCTGAAAATTTACAAAGACTATTTGTCTTGTAACATGCACTTATAAGATACCATGTCCTATAACTGTCTTATAACGTACTCCTATAGTAAACTATAAAGCTTTGTTATAAGAACAAGTGATCTTGAGTGTAACAAGACTTATAGCTTAACCTTGTAGTACACTACAAGCCTATTTATAAGAACACGAGATCTTGAGTATAACAAGACTTGTGGAATGCCAATATAAGAGCGAAAGTCTTTCTCAGTGCACTTACTAGACTATTATGAGAATTGGTAGTCTTATAATTTTAGTTATAGGACTACTTTGCTAGTTGGGCTATTTCATCCCCTCAGGGTTTGAATTTTGAAAAATCATTCCTTTATGGGTGTCTACGTCATAAGAGGAATACGTGTGCGAAATTATAAGTTTGTAGCCCTAAGGGTTTGGGTTTGATCTGTGCTTTTATTTAAATTTTAATACGTTACTCATTGTTTTTGCCGCACTCAATTCGTATGAAATTTCATGCAAATATGTCTAAGGAATAAAAAGATTTATGAAAACTTTCATCCCCTATTTCACCCCCTTGGGGTTTGAATTTTGAAAAATCCTTTCTTATTGAATGTCTACGTCATAAGAAGAATACGTGTGCGAAATTTCAAGTTTGTAGCCCCTAGGGTTTGGCCTTTGCGTTGATACATCAGTCAGTCACCTTTGCCTTTTATATATACAGATAATGCAGTTGTGCCGTGACCTCGTGAGATAACAAGTAGGTATAACTTCATACAACTAATAATCAATCGTAAGGAGAAAAAAATAATATGTCTTGCTTTGCAATAAAACTGTATTCAAAATGCTGTCACAATAACAGCCGCTGAAATTGCCGAAATGAAACCCTGTCTCTAAGACACATTTGGAAATGTTTTATGATGTCTGCAATGCGGAATGCTGAAGCCTCCTGATGTTTATGTATTTTATTAACAACCTGACACATTGTCATTCAATATGTCATAGTTATTAGCCTTAAAAAGTATGGCATGGCGATTTACAATGTCCAGATTTTGTTCCTTGCAGACTTGTACTGTTAAATCAAAATGACAGATGAAGACGTTAACGATAATGTTAATTTCATGGTCATGATATTTTCAAAGGACGAAAAAATGGATGAGGTTCTCAATTCGACGCGTATTTTTTTATCATCAATATTATTTTTTATGTACGACCACGCAGAACTTTTTACAGATTAGGTAGTCCGATTTTGATAATAGGGATGACGACAACTTTTTAGGGTTCCGTACCTCAAAAGGAAAAAACGGAACCCTTATAGGATCACTTTGTTGTCCGTCTGTCCGTCCGTCCGTCCGTCTGTCAAGACCCTTTTTCTCAGGAACGCGTGGAGGTATGAAGCTGAAATTTATATCAATTACTCAGGTCTACTGTCCCTTGAAGCTGTGAAAAAATCAAACTTCTAAGCCAACGCAATCAAAAGATACAGCCGTTTATGCCGCAAATTTTCGACACTTGCAAGGGAATCAAAACCTACAGGGTGCTTCCCGTGAACTCAGAATCTTGAAATTTGGTACGAAGCAACGTCTTATAGCATAGATAAAGGAAAAAATACGAAAACCATAAATTTTTAGTTACATCACATAATATACATTTTTTTAATAATTTTAACCTTACTACCCATTTCCTCATAAACGCGTAGAGGTATTAAATTGAAATTCATACCAAATACTCAGGTCTATAATACCTTTAAGCTGTAACAAAATCAAACTTCTATGTCAACGCAATCAAAAGAAACAGCAATTTAAGCTGCATATTTTGAAACTCGCAAGTACTCGCAAGGGAATCAAAACCTAAAGGGTACTTCCAGTCGACCTAGAATCTTGAAATTTGGCATGAAGCAACGTTTTATAGCACACATAAAGGAAAAATTCCGAAAACCTTAAATTTTTAGTTACATTACAAAATATATATTTTTTAAGATCTTTGTCTTAAATTTATGCTACTCCATCTTTCCCCATTGTAATGTTATGAATTTCATTTTGCAATAAAAATACCATAGTTATGACTCGATTGTCGTAAAGAACGAACTTTGTAAACCTTACAGGTTTGTACGGAACCCTCGGTGCGCGAGTCCGACTCGCACTTGGCCGGTTTTTTTTCCTTAGTCTATCAGGAAGATTATTGAAAAGTATTGGACACGTATTTTTTCTTTTTTCACGTAATCAAACTTATACGGAGATATATTGAGTTGAAATGTCGCGTGACGTCACGGTTAGGTACGATTTATACCTAACGGTGACGTAGTTAGCCCCCACTCTCCAACTTTAATGCGTTTTAACTTAGTCATTCTTTGTTAATTTGATAAAACAAAAAATACGTGTCTAATATTTTTTTATTACCTGACTGACGGACTAATTAGAATTTCGATTTCTTCACCCTGTCGTCATCCCTATTCTTCTTTTATTGAAAAGGATAGTGCTGAGTAAGTGTTTATAAGCTTGCCTTGTTTAGCTTAGGATCGTACAGGCTGGAGAAGGTGAGAAATAAGCACTTCGAAGCAAGTAAACACGTTATATTATTGTTCGTAATCACAAAGCACATTCAGCGCCCAAAGTTTAGATAAGAGTGAATCACGGATACAGTGAAGCAGTACACAGTCTAGAAAGCAATAGTTTTTACAATTTCGCATGTATACAACAAAGCGAACGTAAACACAACGCCGTGCCGGGCCAACAATGCGCACTGGCTTCTTATCGACTGGAGTGGGCGAGGCGCGGGCGCACGGCCCGCCGCGCGGCCTGACCGGTCGGGCGGACCGCCGCCTCGCGACCCTCTTATCTTAATATTAATAGTTATAATAAAGCTGAAAGTTTGTGTGTTTGGACGTTTGTTACTCAATCACGCTAAAATGATTCTACCAATTTATTTATATTTATTTATTTATTTCAAGGTTCCCTAACAATTGTTTACACTTTATCCTTACTCAGAAGCATATATAAATAGTTTAGATCTTAAGTGTAACAATTATTTACAGGTGAACACCACATGCAAAGATTAGTACGAGAGATGCTTAATAATAACCTAAGATCACAGTGCGAGTTATAAGGTGATTAGTTTAAAAGTTATTATACAAAACAGGGCCCTAAGTCGCAATATTTATAATAATATCAATTTAAAATCTACACAGACTTAGAATTACATCCCAGGAATTCCGAACAATCCCTGGAAAAGGTTATAAAAGTATCCTGGAAATAGGGTTCGTGCTCGTAAAGCTCGTCATCTATAACAAAATAAGTTGCATTGCCCGCTAACAAAATATGACTGATCCCCTATACCGAATTCGGGAGTTTAAATATTGATGTTTGTGCGCATACGAAGACGCCAACAAAAGCTAGTAGGATAAAAAAATACTACAGGTGGCTCCAGTTCGTGACTCCACACGAGCAACACTAGCACACTCCGTCGGAGGTAATTGAAAATACATCCTGCTAGAGTTGTTCGAGTGACTTCTAAAATATTCTAAAAAGCTTTATCTCAGAAACTATTGGGTGCACAGAGAACAGTTCTAGTCTCATATTATAATTATGTAGTCTTGTTTAAAAACGTCCTGGGAAGGTAGTATCAAAAACTAGTCCTTTAGGGTCAAATCGCTAAAATCTGAAAAGCAGCCGATATTTCCTCGGTTTTTTTGTTTTCGACAAAGTTGTGTTCGGCGCTCAAGGTCACAAACTTGGATTATACATTAGGAAAAAATCAGAACTACCGGATTTCACGCATACGACACTATACTTTCAAACGACATGGTTATGGAATCAAATGCTTTTCTCAAACTGTGAGGAAATCAGTACATAATAATAAAATCATCATCATCAACGTCGTCGTCATCATCATGTTCTTCTTCATCATTATCATCATCATCACCATCATCACCATCATCATTATCATCACCCAAGTAACAATTTCTGGTTCTATAGTAGCCCATAGAACATTTCTCAAAACACCACCTTAGCCCTATAAAAGGCCATAGAAGGTTGAGTAACGCCGATCTGGCGCAGTTATATCTCCATTTAGTGATATAGTGGAACCGTAGCAGCTTTAGTTGTGACGTTTTAGGTCTGTAAAGGTGATGTAATGATGACTCGTATTACAATTTAGTGACATACAGGCCACAGTAACGCTAATGTAGTGCTTTTTTATACTGTAGTAGCGTTCGTTGATTCCCTTATAGTCCTATTTTAGTCTATAGTAGAATCCGTGATTCCTACTGAGGCGCTTTCTCGGCAAAGTTTGGTATTGTGTGTTTTTGCTGTGAACTTTATTGACGGACAACAAAAATAATTCAATTATATAAAGGAGTAATATTCTATCGTGGTAAGTTTATGTTATTGTGTAAATAATTAGACATTTAATATTTCGATCAATGCTGCAAAAAGCACGTGCGACTAAAGTTTTACTGATAGAATAGTATTTGATTTGCTTAGTATTTTCAATGCGCCCTCGATTAATTGAGTTTTGAATAAAATATATTGATATTATAAAATTAAATTCACAGTTATTTCTACTTTAGAGCCATTAAGTACATCCGTGGGTCTTATCGGCTCACTATAGTACCACCGACTCCTGTCATGTCAAAGTTTGAGTATAAAAGTAACTGTTCACTTCCTTTATGTGCTTTTTTATCCTATGACCGATCTACAAACTCCATTATAGAAAGTTTCGGCCATATAAAAGAGTCGTAGTCACAACTATAGTACGAGCCTATAATAGGGATTCAAAAACAATTAGAACACTTTTAAGTACTATAAAAATGTCCTAAAAATCGATTATAAAACAAAACCGCTCTATTACGGCGTCATTATGGCTACTAAAGACCATGTACTATAGGAGTGATTTGTGGAACCACAATATCGTAAAAACCTTGTATAGTAGAACGTTCATCACTGCTAAAACGCAAGATTTATAGCGGTTGTCCGGGAAACCTTATAGCGCAAATTAGATACATAATGGTGATTTCAATCACTTTTATACAGTAACATAGCACTTTAGTGGCTATATTTGAAGTTTTTATAGCACTTGACTATAATAGCCCTATAAAATGGTTCTATAAACCTTTACATCAACAATTTATAGGATAATTTGGCTCTTTAGCTTATAGAGCAAGAATGTGTTCCCAAACGCCTTTATACAACTGGTAGTCACCGCTAAGACCTTTATACGACGTTTACTCGACCTTTTAGTGATGATAACCCAAGTTATAGGGCCAAAATGTTACTTGGGCATCATCGTCATTATCATAATCATCATCATCGGCACACCACCACAAAGGTGGAAAGGTGGTAGGACGGCAATGAAGTGCCTCGCGTCTTCTTTTTTGAAAGTAACACAAACCGAGCATTTTTGAGAAAAGTCTATTAATATAGCGCCCTAGCTCCCTCTATGTCGTGTCGTGCTGTATGACAGTTTATCTTGGTAAACACATTTCATTTGCCCCAGGAGCATGTCACGTACAAATTCAGACAGATATCATTTAACTTGATAATGAACACTCCAGTGCATCGCTCGGATTGACTCGCTGTCTGTTCGGTTACTAATTGTGCTTGCCCTTGGGGATATTACTACTGTTTGTATAGGTAACAGTTATGTAAATTGTCATTGAAGCTTTTATTATTACAATTAGTCTGTAGAAGAAGTCGCGTCTGAAACTTGAAAGTTAAAAGAATCGATCAAGTCGAGGAGATTATATATGTATAAACGACACTGAACCCAAAAAAAAACTAGTTTTAGAAAAATATATCTATTTATACTTTTACTTTTTATGTATATGTCCGGAAAACCTGCTGTCGGATTGCAACAAAATTTGGCATGTGGCTAGTTTATACCACTGGTCAACATATAGGCTACTTTTTATACCGGAAAAACGCATAGTTCCCGCGGAAACGCTATTACCGAAATGCACGCCGATGAAGTCGCGGGCAGAAGGTAAATAACGAAATACACTTGAAGCGAACACGACGTACCGCTGATTTGACTTTTCCAGAAAGCTACCTAATCTGGAGTGTGGAATGTGTCTTGGTAAGGAGCGCAATCTTATATGGCGAAACAGTTGAAAACGTGTCCAGCGGATTTGATAAGCAACAAAACAAAACACACTCGCCTCACAACCGTTTTCGCTGCGTATTCGCCTCAGCGGCGCCATCTGAAATCGCTACTGCAGACTATCCGCCTAGGTGGCTTGACACTTGTGGCGACTGCAGCGCTCCCTACCTACCCGATATGGTGTCCACTTTTTGAACTATAAAGATTGCGCTCCTTTACATCAACCCTCCATACTACCTAAGTAACCTACCAGGCAAATGTTGGTGACTGAGCTCTTTTCATATCATATTGTATATTTAATTTTATATCTTTTTGTTTTTACATTTCTTATATGCTTCTGGAAGAAATCGCTGCTCAGCGATAAGTCCGCTCGTTGTTTACCTAATAAATATATCCTTTCTGTATTTCCTGTATTTTGTACATGGTGTTCAATAAAGAGTATTATTGTTGTTGTTGTTGTTGTTGTTGTTGTTGTTGTTGTTGATTAATCAGTTGCCCTAGTTACGATGCCTAAGCGAGGTCCCCCGTGTGTTTACGTATTTTATCAGAATATATTTAATTGTCTCTTATTCTTGTCTTCATTCTCATTTAAACCATTAATATCATATTAGTATCTACTCCGCTCCACAACAGCAAGTTATAATATTTCATTCAAAATGTAACTTGCCTATGCCTCTGCATAATGCAAAGAAAACTTTACCAGACTGACTGATTGATTTATAATATCCTTTGATTATAATTTTCAACATTATTTCTTGGACAAGTCATCAATCATTTCGGTTCACGAAAGGCGAAATCAAACGCAGAATTATTGCGTCAGCCGTTACAGGTTAAACTTAAAATGTTTTAGGAGCTAAGCAATTTAAATAACAAAAATTTAAATATTTTGGGTTAATAGTTAAGTTACACACTACAACAGCCTATTTACGGCCCACTGCTGGGCACAGGCCTCCTCTCATCACGAGAGGGTTGGGCTATAGTCCCCACGCGGGCCCAGTGCGGATTGGGGACTTCACAACACATCCTTGAATTACTTCACATGATGCGTGCAGGTTTCCTCACGATGTTTTCCTTCACCGAAAAGCTCAGTGGTAAATTCAAATTGATTTCGCACATAAATAATTTCAGAGGTGCGAGCCGGATTTGAACCCGCGACCCTCTGCATGAGAGGCGATAGGTCAAACCACTAGGCCCCCACGGCTTTCGAATAGTTAAGTTGTTAAAGTTCAATTTGAATTTACCACTGAGCTTTTCGGTGAAGGAAAACATCGTGAGGAAACCTGCACGCATCTGCGAAGTAATTCAAAGATGTGTGTGAAGTCCCCAATCCGCACTGGGCCCGCGTGGGGACTATATAGCCCAAACCCTCTCGTGATGAGAGGAGGCCTGTGCCCAGCAGTGGGACGCAAATAGGCTGTAGTAGTAAGTTGTTAAAGTGAATGTGAAAATAAAAAAGTGAAAGTAAACGTTAAAATAACACTTCAGATACAAAAGGATAGCACAGTTCAGAATTCTTTGCATATTAATTTACTCTTGGAATATTGGAAAAGAAACCGAAGCATTTTGTTTTATTCTTTGTACCCCTTGATTTAAACTTGACTTAATACTAATATTAATTTCGATGTCATTAAAAATAATGCCCAGTTACGATTTGGAATTTAACTTTCGCTATTATAATGTTGCCAGCAGGAACTAATTAAAGGGCGTGCGTGTGTCACGCATAATGTTGCCATGCTAGAAAAGTAGTCATTGCAGTCTCGGTTTCAAATACGTCGGTTAAGATTAAGAAAAATAAATTGGGTCGATTTAGTTACGACTTTGATGACGTCACTAAACACAAACCATTTGAAAACTGGATTAATATACAACAAAAATTAAAAAACCTTCTCAGACAGCTATTACCATTAATACACATGTAACCTGCGTAATTGGCCAAGCTCTGCAATGTTTCAAGCACCGAAACCATTAAATCTTGCCCGACTCACATTCAAACTTCGACGCACTTGGCGACGCTCTAAGTTTGTTAATGATGCCATAAGAAGGCTGTATATTTTCTATAAGTATATCTTGACATACATACTTTTCTCAATTTACAACGTTTTGGTCGTTTTAAGATATTTTAGTTTTATGTACCTTATGTATGTGTCTTCAATGTGCGTAGTGAATAAATGTTTTTCTTCTTCTTCTTCTTCTTCGTCTATATTGTTTACATTCCGGCAAGCTGAAAGACTGCGCACCGCACATGGTACACTACAAACGTAATGGCTTTAGAAGGATCAAACTGTTTACAGATGGGTCTTGGAAGCACTGGTTAATTTATTTCTGTTAAATTCATTTTAAAGTGATGTGTAAAAGTGCCCAAATGCTATTTGCTGAATAAGTATTTTGATTTGAGATAAGTAGCCCTTATACAAAAACGTAGGGGACCACCAAGGCAGGAACAAATAAAATACATGGAGAGGATGAAACTTTGCAATCCATCATCAATTAGGATGGAGATAAGTTTATTCAGAAAAGAATAAGTTAAAAAATTAAAAATAAACTACAAATAGCATTTTACAGAAAAAAAAAGGAAAATAAACAATAACCTAAAAACCTAAATTAGGGCCTTTCGGAAGGATTCCCATCACGCAGGCAGCATTCCCTCGTTGTATGGCAATAGCCAGTCTTTGCGCGAGAAACCTGCCGGCGCGAGGGTCTCCCGTTGCCTCCCTCAAGCGCTTCCCTAGCTCCCTGTGGAGCCCCAGCGCCCCTTTGCCCCATGACCCCAGAGTCTCCACCCCGAAGGCCACAAACTCATAGCTCGAGCCTAGGCAGCTATATTTATTAACCTTCAGGCGCTTAGGATGGATCTTGGTGCGATCTTGAATACTGTTCTTAAGTTTCCTCCGACTGTTCGTAGCGCTAGGTGCCATATTTCAGCATCCTACAGCTAAGGCGTTAAATTTTCTTCCGGCTAAGTCTCTCTACAGAACTTTACAACTTGGATCTTTACAAGTCGAGAGTGGCCTTATCTAGGTCAGCATCTAACATGTTTGCCAACATCGTCACTAGGTTTCAGGTAAGCGTTGCTTTCTTGCTTACCTATCTTTAATTAAGAAAGAAATTTCTAGTATGTACT
Organism: Aethes cnicana; assembly: GCA_963971205.1. Taxonomy (NCBI): domain Eukaryota; kingdom Metazoa; phylum Arthropoda; class Insecta; order Lepidoptera; family Tortricidae; genus Aethes; species Aethes cnicana. The sequence goes on along the minus strand of OZ020280.1, from coordinate 1,990,210 downwards.
TATCTATCCTATGTTATGAGTAGCGTTACCTAATGAGTGTTTAACATGGATGACATACTTAATTAAAATTAAAGAAATCACGTTTGTGTATTTATTTGTCAAAAGTCAAAAATTTCATGGTTCAAAGCTTTTACTGAAATCCCAGCGACCCACTTACCGTTCAAACAAAGTCCAAGAAAGTAAATTATAAGACAATGATGTCATCGTCTGTACTAACATATTTTAAAAATATATGGTAATAATAATCAGTGACTTTGATTGATCTACATGACTACACCATTAATTTGTCATGTCCCATAATAATAATGATATTTACGTAACTACGAATTAAATTACGTTTGAAAAAATACGGCGAATATTCAAGACAAACGAACAATCTTCGGGGTGATTTATTTGCGCGACTTTTCTAAAGGTGCACCCCTTTAGAAAAGTCGCGCCTTTAGCAAAGTTACATGAAAAATACATTTAATATTTTAATTTCATATAATACGTTTAGCTAGTGTCACTGGATGATAATAATAGTCGAATAAATGGATTTAAATTTTTTGTAAAGACACAAAATCCATATAAATAGAGTCCCTGAGAAGGACATAGGCTACTTTTTATTCCGGAAAAACGAAGATCCCGCGGGAACGCGATAACCAGATTCCATGCAGACTGAGACGCGATAAAAAGGTAGACGATATATTTAATGGAAAGTGGAATAATAATAAAAACCTTAAAGATTTAAAAGACTTGATTTGTCACAACATCAGTAGAATATTATATCACTGAGTATTATGACCTGAATTCTACGACATTATTAATTCATTTCATTTAAAAATGTTGTTAAAAGCTATCGATACCCACTACAGGTTGGCTCAAAATAATCAACCGTATGTTTCAAAACATTAACGGTGAACCCTTGAATCACTGATATTAATAATCGGATCCGACCATTAAGTGCCTTTCGGGTTACGGCCATGATATCATTTTACGGCCACGGAGGCTATGTCAACTGTACCCACCCATGTAGAAATCGAAATATAATAGTAGATTGCATGACAAGGTATATTTTACCGCGGATGACGGATTGAATCCGGAGCGAAGCGAAAGATTCCAGAATATAATCCCGAGCAGCAACGAGGGATTCTAACGTGGAATCTGGAACTAGCGAGGGATTCAAGCTTTGTCACCCAAGGTGTAAACAATTTTGCTACCGTGTTGTACACTCTGCTTTTCACCCCTCCTGTTACAAAACCATTAGATACTACATCATTTTCATTCAAGGAAGTAGAACAAAAAACCACTAGGTTTAAAAACAAACACGTGTGCATCGCGCCATTTCATAATTTTTCATAACCAATGCTTCTGAGGTACGGAAATACAATGTACTGGCTGTGGTAGTAATTAGAGAGATTCTTCAACAACGAAATGTAACTATAATAATTATAAAGTAACACTTTATTGTACAGAATAAAAACACACAAAAATACAATAGTAGTTGGGCGAAAATGGCTTCCATGTTGAAGAATCTCTCTAACTAGGTACTACCAAAGCTATTACATTGTATTTATATTAACCTTAGTTACTTATGTACGAGTATGCAGGCTACAATCAATCAATCAATCAATCAATCATTCATTTATTCAGCAAATTGGCCACATAGGGCGTCAGAAATGAATTTAACAGCGCTTCCTAGACCCATTGCTTGAGAAGAAGCGCCGCAACAAACTCAGCAGAAGGCCTTTTTTTACTACTACTACTACTACTGCAGCCTATTTGCATCCCACTGCTGGGCACAGGCCTCCTCTCATCACGAGAGGGTTTGGGCTATAGTCCCCACGCGGGCCCAGTGCGGATTGGGGACTTCACACACATCTTTGAATTACTTCGCAGATGCATGCAGGTTTCCTCACGATGTTTTCCTTCACCGAAAAGCTCAGTGGTAAATTCAAATTGAATTTCGCACATAAGTAAACTAAGAGGTGCGAGCCGGAATCGAACCCTCGACCCTCTGCATGAGAGGCGGTAGGTCGGACCACTAGGCCACCACGGCTTACACGTACACGCTTTTTTTACACGTGTCTGATAAGAATGATAAAGTAAATCGTCATAACACCTTAAGAGCAGGGCACGTTTATTATAGTACATTACAGACCTAGGGTGGTGAATTCGTAAATGTCCCAGATCGCAGGTTTCTGTGGCCCGAACTGAAGGTGAGGGCCATAACTATGCGATCTGGGGCTTTACGAATTACCACCCGTGGTTTGTCAAAAGTTTTACGTCTTGCCTTGGCCAAGAAGTGAGATTTTCTCTCCGCGTAGCGGGCAGAAAATCCCACTTTACAGCCAAGGGTGATGTAAAAAAAATTAAAACACTACATAGGTAGGTGTAAGTTTGAAACTACAATAGGTATATCCTGAACGCGTTCAAACTTTCGTCCATCAAAAATTTCAAATCCCATACGTAATGACAGACGTGCCTTTCTTCCGAAATCAGATACTCTTGGGTGCCCTGAATGGAATACATAATAGAATAATCCACACCACAATACCACGATAGAACAATAAACATAATGAAGTTCTATGACCGAAGCATTCGAACTCATGTCATTCACCTTTCATGAAAAAAAATGACGACATAATGAGACTGCATTCCTTTCAATCGGCCTATCACCGTATATTACTGACCAGTGACAACTATTTCCCATGCCTATCTTTGTGTATCGTAACTCATTGGAATAAGGTTTCTTTGGCCTGTTTTGTCACACGCATGCGTGGTTAAGGTACCGCAGTGCGCGGCGCCTGTGAGGCTACGAGCGTGCGGTTTTCCCATTATAAAGAAATACGGATTGGCTCCAATATTTGGACTAATGTTGGGGTAGGGTAGCATGCATTTTGTTGTCATATTGCGGCCCTTGGTCGTTAGCAGAGTAAAGTTTGGGAGGAGTTTGTAAAAAAATGTAGGCAGAGGTACTAGACCGTAATAAGAAAAAAATGCAAAGGAAGTTTTTATTAACTTATGTTAAAGAAGAAGGTCGAGTTATATCGATTGTATTTGAACGACATGCGTACAAGTAAAAAACTTAAAATATAAATCCCGACAAACGTGCTTTACTATTCTGTGTTGCGTCAGAAAGATTAACTCATCCTAAGGAGCTTTTTTGTATCACTAAGAGTGACAAACAAGCCTACGGCCCTCCTGATGGTAAGAGATCACCTTCGCCTATAGACGCTTGCAACACCAGAAGCATCACTCGAGCGTTACCGACCCTGTAGAAAGCTTAAAAATGTCCTGCAATCATTAGAATGACCAACACACCAAAAGTCTCGAATATTGGTCCAAAGATTGGCGAAACTCAGTGACGTATAAAATTGACAAGCCCATCGACTGGCGATAATTATGTCGTTAACCCGCGGGCAGTGAAGCGATATCGTATTTATTAGGGGCAAACTGAGCCCCTTCAACGGTATGGCACAATTTTATTGCAAAGTTAAAACATCGACGATTTGAATTTGAAAGCTGTATAGGCCGCAACATATACCTATTTTTTATACAGTCGAGGCGATGTAAATATTTAATCTAAAGTAAATCTGTATGTTAAAATTTTGAAAAAAGGCCTTCTGCTGTGTTTGTTGCGGCGCTTCTTCTCAAGCACTGGGTCTTGGAAGCGCTGGTAAATTCATTTCTGTTACGTTCATTTAAAACTGACGTGTAAAAGTGCCCAGATGCGGCCTATTTGCTGAATAAATATTTAGATTTTTGATGTAAAATCTAATGACGATAAAATTCTGGCTGAATTAGTGAACCGACCCTGCGTAACGAAACTTCAAGATTAAAATTCCACTCTGGAAAAATCTTCATTTTGGGCATGAATGCTTGCATTCGAATCATTAAATGTTTGGTACTTCTCTGTCCGTTACATTTGAACTTCCTTTTTGGTTAAAATAAGTTTAATCAGAAAGCAAGTTACACAATATAACAACTGTAGAGGTATAGTAAGCCAAGCTCACAGAAAAACTGCTCTTGTTCTGAGATAGTATTGTATTTTTGAAACCTTAATGAAAAAAAAATCTACTTTGCAACTACTTAATAAATTATGTATCAGAAAAACAAAGTTACATATATATTACATACCTTTTCACGGTAATAATTCTGAAATATCTTTTTATAAGGCATCTGCATTCAATATCATCCCTCGTTAAAGTACCTTACCTACTTATTTGTTAGGTATCTTGAACGAGACCCTTTTCAATGAAGCTGATCATTATCAGAACGTCGTCTCAAAACATTTTACCAGTATTCCAATATTATGACATAACTCTCCCATCAAGGTTCATAATAGTCATAATAAGTTCAGGACGACACGAAAAGTAACTTTACCGTCAATGTTTCTAACTACCTAACGAATTTGTAGGCGTAAAATGTTTTTCATTTATATTTCGTAAACTTGAGTGAAATATAATGTTTTGTTCGTTACAGAGGCGTTAAAGAGAAATTTTATCCTGAATAATAATACTATCGATTAGCATAATAAAATAGGGAGCGTTTGCTTTTTTTAATTTTAGTTGGTTCGAGTCCCGGGCGAGGCAAGCGAGTTTTGGAAAATCTTCGAATGCAGTTTTGTTTCTTTTTAAAAATAATGGAATGTCTTCTTTAAGTAAAATGAGCTAGCTAAAGGATGGTTTTATTGTGAATTACTCACTTTGTGACTAGATATACTGTGTATGATGTATTTTTATCATTTTTATTTTTACTATGACATATAAATCGGTTTTATGAATAAATGAGTATGAGTATGAGTATGATTTAAGGTAGTTTCCTTCCAGGGCCCGACTTATCTTTCCACACTGTATATTTAGCTTTGCTTCTCTAAGAGCTGATTTTTAGGGTTTTGAACCTCAAGACGTAAAAACGGAACCCTTATAGGATCACTCGTGTGTCTGTCCGTCAAATAGTGCGTACAAAATTTGAATTTTTACTAGAATTAATTTGAATTCTGTATGGACTATCCGATTTTTTATATGACCATTGAAAAATCAGCCTTTAAAAAAGTAGCGTGTAAGTCAGTGACACTTTATTCTACAAAATAAGACACACAATTACAGTGTAAAGCACGTTTAAAGTAATAAAGAAACAATAAGTTTGGAATGAAAATAATACGTAATAGAGTAATGTTAAAACTTTAAACTTTCAAGAACATTTTCGTCATCTTATATTGGATGAACCTTACATAAATCTGACGCCTTATTCAGTAGTAAGAATTGATAACTTTACATTAGGTATACACATAATTAGCCAATTTTACGAGGGCATGGGCCGAATACATTACCACCATCTGCATAATGAATGGATCTGGTAGTCTAATCCCGCCTGGAATAACTGATTTATCTCACGACACGTTAACATCGCATTAGATTCGGCTGCGAAATGAGCTCCAATTTAGTTTCAATTTCAGTCGAGTTTTACACGGGTATTATATGAAAACCGAACCAAGGTTGTCGATGTCGGTCTAAGAATAGCAAAACTTAAGTGGAGATGGGCGAGACACTTGGCAAGACGGGTTGATGGCAGATGGTCAAATTCCGTTACGGAATGGTGGCCAAGATTGGGTTGACGATCAGCAGGCAGACCATCAGCTCGCTGGTCGAACGACATCTGGCAGTTGGCAGGAAAGCGATGGATGAGGCTGGCTCAGGGAGGGTAGAATGGCGTAAGAGTGAGAAGGCTTTACTCAGCAGTGGGTGTATATATTATGAAAACTAGCTTATTCTTTCCGCGACTTCGTCCGCGTAGAATTCGGTTGCGTTTTTCCGGGATAAAAAGTAAATACGTTGACCAGTGGTAGAAACTAGCCACATACCAAATTTTGTTGCAATCTGTCCGAGATTCAGATTTCGAGTTAAATTCGGAGAATTCAGACATACAAACATACACACATACATACAGTTTTTTTTTATAAAAATCTTTATTTTCTGTTCATTATTGTCTATAATAAGTAGTCCCCGTGAATTGATAGTTTCTTTTAATTTTCAAGGTTCAGACGAGATTTCTTCTACAGACTTATTATTAGTAGGGATCTTCTACTATCTAAAGTCCCGCGCCTTCACATTACAAAACGCTTCAATGCATTTAAAAAGCACCACCAACACTCTCAACACATGTGTGCGTGCTGAGACAGCCATCAACTATGCGTTGTGAGTGTTGGTAGTGCTTTATAATAATAATAAAATAAATGAAGCATTTTGAAATGTGAAGGCGCGGGACTTTAGATAGTAGAATATCTTACCTATAGAGATGTCACGGTAACTTAACACACGAGCACAGTATATAATAGTACATTACAGACCTAGGGTGGTGAATTCGTAAATGTCCCAGATCGCAGGTTTCTGTGGCTCGAACCGAAGGTGAGGGCCATAAATATGCGATCTGAGGCTTTAGGAATTACCGCCCGTGTTTTGTCAAAAGTTTTACGTCTTGCCTTGGCCAAGAAGTGAGATTTTCTCTCCGCGTAGCGGGCAGAAAATCCCACTTTCTGGCCAAGGGTGATGTAAATATATTAATAGTAATTACCTTGGTGGCAAAATACGTAATGAATACATAGTGAGCTCGGGTCCTAAGGGAAAAAACTGGACCTACGGAGGGACACGATTACTACGGTTAGTACATAATTTATTAAAGAAGTAGATAATTATATAAAAGTTAACGCAATTTTTCAACATTGTCAAACTGTGTGAATTACCTTCCCTTAGAATTACGTATTACCGAATGTAGTTATAGTATTTTTTTTTCGTGTTCAAAACATGACATTCAAATCGAAACCTTAGAAAGTAAATACCCATTACTTTTCAAACGAATGTTAAATTAAATAGGTACCTATTATAGTTATTACGGACCCTAGTTTTCAAAGTAGATAAATATATACTACTACTATTACTACAGCCATTTTGCGTCCCACTGCTGGGCACAGGCCTCCTCACGAGAGGGTTTGATCTATAGACCCCACGCGGGCCCAGTGCGGATTGGGGACTTCACACACATCTTTGAATTAATTCGCAGATGTGTGCAGGTTTCCTCGCGATATTTTCCTTCGCTGAAAAGCTCAGTGGTAAATTCCAATGGAATTTCACACATAAGTAAACTTAGAGGTGCGAGCCGGAATTGAACCCCCGACCCTCTGAATGAGAGGCGGTAGGTCGAACCACTAGGCCACCACGGTTTATAATGAGATAATTACCTATATAAAAGTTAACGCAATTTTCAACATTGTCAAATTGTGTGAATATTGATATTTAGTTAACGTATTACCGAATGTACTTTTTTTTTCGTCTTCAAAACATGAAATTCAAATCGGAAACTAAATACTTAATTTTCAAACTAATGTTAAATGAAAGAGGTACCTACCCATTTTAGTTATTACTATCCCTAGTTTCCACTTTCCAAAGTAGAAGTATATTATACACGGTGGGTCAGAAAATATGGCAAATAATTAACCCACAGTATCGGCTATCGATTCTAAGTATATTGTATAGGTCTTTATTTTTTTTCGAGTTGGTAAAAAAAAAAAATTTGTATAGGATTCAGGCGTCGCTCACACAATCAATCCCATATACATTATTTTTTTTACCAACTCGAAAAAAAAATTCGAGTTGGTAAAAAAAAATATTTTGTATAGGATCAGGCGTCGCTCACACAACCAATCCCATATACATTATTTTTTTTACCAACTCGAAAAAAATTAAAGACCTATACAATATACTTAGAATCGATAGCCGATACGGTGGGTTAATTATTTGCCATATTTTCTGACCCACCGTGTATACTAGAAGGAAGGAAACGCATGAATCATGTAAACCGGAGGCAGTGGAGTGGATAACGGGACTATAGGAGATTACGGATTCGTATCTGGTTAATCTCTAAGTTTGAACAGCCTTAACCCAGATCAAGTCATGTCTCGGCAATAAATTATATTTAAGGCGCGTCAACGTATTTGGCTTTGAACATTGATCTATTATAAGTAAGGATTCACAAGCAGCCGGAGAAAAATGGCCCCGTCAAAACGGGTGCCCGAACTGTTCGCGCACCCGCTTGGCGGTTAGTAAATTTGACACTTAAATCTTATAGTGTTAGGTTTACTTTGAAGCCGTGGTGGCCTAGTGGTTCGACCTGCCGCCTCTTATGCACCTCTAAGTTTACTTATGTGCGAAATTAAATTTGAATTTACCACTGAGCTTTTCGGTGAAGGAAAATATCGTGAGGAAACCTGCACGCATCTGCGAAGTAATTTAAAGATGTGTGTGAAGTCCCCAATCCGCACTGGGCCCGCGTGGGGACTATAGCCCAACCCTCTCGTGATGAGAGGAGGCCTGTGCCCAGCAGTGGGACGCAAATAGGCTGTAGTAGTAGGTTTACTTTTGTATAAAATATTTATCTTGACACATATTAGCTTACGTCCTATTCTGAGATCTACTGAACATACACACAAAATTTCATAAGAATCGGTCGAGCCGTTTCGGAGGAGTTTGGTTACAAACACTGTGACACGAGAATTTTATATACATATAGGTACAAAAGATTGTATTTGTTCGCGCCAAGCCAATCAAAACGTTATTAAAAGATCAAAAGGTGATTCTTGGGAATTTACATAAAAATAACTCGCTTTCTTTGCTACTTTGATAAGTTAAATATAAATACGGAGAATAATGATTCCCCGATCCGTATGGCTAAATCTCTTAACTCATTCAAAATAAAATTGAGGAAGTTTTTCTTACATTTACAGTACCAATTTGAAAATGTGTATCTACCCAACAAGAGTAAATTTCAGTTGCAGTACTATGCCCATGTTTATACTGCTTCTAGCCTTATTTCTTGAGAATTGTTATTATAAATACACATATTTAAACATATTCAATGTGCGGAATGTATATACATATATATTTCTTTTTTTTATATAAAAATCAGTTAAGTTCTAACCCACTATTATATAAAATTGCTTTGTATAAGAAAATGTAATTTTAATAGTATTATGTGCTACTTAAACATTACTTCATTGATTGTTTGTTTGTTATAAAACTGGAACATAATTGCCATCAATATTGACGTCGGATGGGCTTAAAATCAGCATTAGCTGTGCCCGTACCCTTTTTCCATAAATGTCTATGATTGTTAAAGCTAAGGAATGTTGCATGTTGTTGGAAAATAAACGAATTTGTATTTGTATTTGTATAATGCGTTTGCGATTAATGTTCCTAGAAGAATAAACTAGGTAACTTTTATGAAATCAAGGCACAAAATGCAATAACATTTAAACCTGTAAATAACTAGAGCATCAGTTCAATTTACACTTAGAATCCGTCTCGAAGGACCAACTTGATTGGAATCAGTCCGTGACGACCGGACAAGGTCACCCAAAGTTTACCGAGTGGAATTAGCACGGAAGCACCATTCTCATTTATTGTCAAAGTTTGAGCAGCGCAGTGAATTTGTTGCTAAACGTTTAGAAACTGAAGCCGTGGTGGCCTGGTGGTTCGACCTACCGCCTCTCATGCAGAGGGTCGAGGGTTCGATTCCGGCTCGCACCTCTAAGTTTACTTATGTGAGAAATTCAATTTGCACTGGGCCCGCGTGGGGACTATAGCCCAAACTCTCTCGTGGTGAGAGGAGGCCCAGCAGTGGGACGCAAATAGGCTGTAGTAGTAGTAGTAGTTGTTTAGAAACTGAATTTAAATTGTTTGTTTTTTATCATCGAATGAACTTCTTTTAACGATCTATGAAAATTACCATAACATAGCCTCTGAGGCCTCTAAAGAGATTGTACCTAAAGAGATGGACGTTGAATAAAACATTCCTGGGAGCTTCCCTGAAAAGCTGTGTCCTTGAGCGTTCAGGAAAATATGGCATCTAATGATCTTTTACAGCTCTGTAATATCGCAAATAATTATTACGTCACCCTTGGCCGTAAAGTGGAATTTTCTGCCCGCTACGCGGGGAGAAAATCTCACTTCCTGGCCAAGGCAAGACGTAAAACTTTAGACAAACCACGGGCGGTAATTCGTTGGGGCTTTACGAATTACCGCCTCACCTTCGGTTCGGGCCACAAACACCTGAGATATGGGACATTTACGAATTCATCGCCCTCGGTCTGTAATGTACTATTTCGCTTCCATCTCTAAAATCTTACTGAGTTTCCTCCAAACTTCATTCAAATTCACACCACACTGCAAGAGGTAGTCAGAAAATGTATCTATATGAACACTAAAATACGTCACAAAAATTAATGAATTTATAAAATCACTATTCTGCCCGCGACTTCATCCGCGTGGAATTCGGTTATCGCGTTCCCGCGGGAACTATGCGTTTTCCCGGGATAAAAAGCAGCCTATGTCCTTTCCCGGGACCCACTATCTCCGTGCCAAATTTCATCCCAATCAGTCGAAGAAGCGTGCAACAGACAGACAGACAGAGTTATATTCGCATTTATAATATTAGTATGGATTACATTTTATGATTAATTATTGAAGAGTTAATTTGTGTAAAACGTTGTAATGCTGTCAGGAAGTCGTGCCCAATGTGCATTCATTTGATTGTGGTTTTGCTTATCGATATTGACACGCAATGCATGGCCGGAAATGCACCCAGTTTAATTTATTTTGTACTGCAGCAATAATTTTCACTTTTAAAGCCGTTCTCTGACCCAGCATCGTCAAATTGCTCATGTAAGATCATACTTTTGTAAGAAATTCTAAAAGCTAAAAGTATGAAAAAAAAACATTATGCTATATTTGATTATATGATCCTTAATTTTCTCTCGATACAATTTAATTCCAAAGTAACCCCTAACTCGGACCTTTAGTCCAACTTTACTTCAATTTATTATGTCAAGCAGTGTAAAACCAAACATGACAAAAAATGATCCATATTAAATGCACGATTTGACAACATAATTTTAAAAAATGCCATGTTTTTAGACGATATTTTTATAGAAATTAAAACGTGTTAAATACTAACTAAATCGGGCGTTCTGTGCGTAGCTCTTTCTCTTTCACTCGTTGTAGAAGTGACAGTGACGGCTGAGCTGGGTATAATAACGGCCTTAACTCCAAAATATGGAAAAAAGGTCGTGAAAATAATGAACTATACCACTGAAGGCATTTAATCTTCTAATATATAAAATTCTCCTGTCACAGTCTTTGTAACCAAACTCCTCCGACACGGCTCGGCCGATTCTAATGAAATTTGGAGTGTATGTTCAGTAGGTCTGTGCATAGGACGTAAGATATTTGTTTATTTATTCTAAGGTGGTACGAATTCCGCTGGGTCAGCTAGTTACTTATCCAATAAAATAGTCATGTATTCCGGAGACGACTATAAGATAGAAAAGAAAAGATGGGAAAAAGTCCAAGAGAGGAACATGTATTAGTAGCCAGCAAGATAATTGCGTTACTCCATCAATCCAATCATCGCAACTCGATTACGGGGACCTTTTTACTCTTCGTATCGGGTTACGTTTTTGTAGTGTATGTTATGTATGTAGGTATATTACTTTGGCAAGCTCTGTAGCCTAAACTACTACTACTACAGCCATTTGCGTCCCACTGCTGGGCACAGGCCTCCTCTCGTCACGAGCGGGTTAGCCTAAACAGCTTGATGTATTTTAGCCAATGAGACATCGATTGATCATGATTGTGAGAGTGACACTGGGTATATCAAAAGTTTGTATGTATTCGGATTCTTTTTACCTATTGTTCTCAGAAAATGAGTTATTTCTATATTTTTTTGTTTAACATGGCACCAGTTTCCGAGGTAAAATATTGCTGTGTGGCTTACATTCGAGAACAAATAGTAAGTATCTACTCGTAGATATCAGTAAATCCTCACAAAGGCACTCCCTAGTGTTTCGTAATGAGGTGAACTAATTACGGCGCATAATTATAAATATGGTGATAATTTACGACGTTGAAAACACTTCGTTTACCAAGGGAAAGGACTAAGACGTAACGTAATACATATGTGGGAGTCTTACCGTTTAAGCAAAGCGACTACTTTGTAACTAATATGCAGTGAAAATCAAACATGAGTATTTATGACTTGTAGATTTCTTTTTTCAGAACTTGCTTACAGGGTTCCATAGCACATTCCTCTGCGCGATATAGATATCTTATTCTTAATAAGGGGATCCCCTTGTTTCCCATAAAATTGTAGGGCCTAATTTCGTTAGTCAGAAAATGTTAGTCATAAAATTTATGGAAATAAGTGCCATTAGTCATAATAATCATAAACATAACTTGAGATACTCCTAACGTTCAGGAGTCATAATATCAAGTGTAATACACATCGTTAGTCATAATATTGATATCCATAATATCTGAAGACATACTTGTTTATTATCAGAAACTTAATAAATCATAAGCTTTTAAGTCATAACTGTTTTAGATCATATTGTTTTATAGCCTTATACGCACTGGGCTTTTTATTGGTAGTCATAACGACTTTATTAGATTAAAAAAATATTCATTAGAATGAAATACTGCGACAGACGAAACATTTAGGTTAGGTTAGGTTGGAGTATGAATATTTACAGAAACGAAATGCTGCGACAGACGAAACATTTAGGTTAGGTTAGAGTATGAATATTTACATAAACGAATTGACGCTATGAATAATTATCGCTAATAAATTTTATGACTAATGTAAAAATTCACATCAAACGTTATGTCAGAAAATTTTAGGATCAATTACATTATGACCAATGATAGTTCTGGGTACTGATTGGTATGACTAATGATAGTTCTGACCCACGCCTATTAGGCCTTACGAAATTAGGTAATTCGTTTTTATGGCTTTTTATATTATTACTAACGGCATTATGACTTACAATAATTATTACCCAAAACATAATGACTTGTGAAAATCGGAACTTCGATGTTATGTCAGTCAATATAGACCCCTTAATAAGATATCGATATCGTAATTGTAAATGTATTTTGTAAATAAATTAATTTATATAATGCCTGGTGGGTGGATGCGAGTGACACAGGACCGGTCTGAGTGGCGCGTCTTGGGGAGGCCTATGTCCAGCAGTGGACGTCTTTCAGCTGAAATAATGATGATGATGTTATGGTGGCTCATTGGGTGCTCAGGCTAGACAATAAAGAGATCGTAATCGAATCGCTATTTCTTATCCCCCAAGTTTTAAGCGAAAGCTGATTTGCGATTCTATGAGAAGGTAATTTATGATATTTCACGTGCGTGAAAAGGGTACCTACACACTTGTCAAGCCTTCGTGCTCCGGTCAAATTAAATGACCTACAAATTTGGAGCCTATTCTAGCCCGGCGACGGGAAATACGTGATTTGACTGCCCTTCAAGTTTAATCCAATACAAAAATACCTTTGCAATGAAGGTCGAAAATTTTCCTATACATCTTTTTTTTGTACGCGAATGTATGTGAAGGTAGGAGTGCAAAGAACATGTTTGACGTAATACTGGTAGTTCGTGACAAACAACTTGTGTTACCAACTGTGAATATAGTACTTTCTTGCCCTTGTAGATTTTATAATAACTTTTTACTAGGTGAGTAAGTACTCTATCGTGTGACTATTTCTATTAACATCATATTCTTACGGGTGACCTATTTTTTGTAATATTACTAGGCACTTTTTAGAACAATCATCGCCTTTGTTTACCATCAGGTGAAATCCTGGTCAAACGCTTTACTCGTAATTAACTAAAAAACATGTAAAAAAGAACATCTGACTGACATATTCTTTACCTAAATAAAAACGATGACTTCACAGATTTTCCAGCGAAACATGTTAATCGCCCGGCGCTGTCCACGTCCGCTCCGCACATGGCTAATATCCGGCCAATATTAACATGTCTGACCACACAGAGTTTATTGGAGGTAAAAGTCGAATTTCCACCGATAAACATATCAAAATGGAAAGATGATAATATACGTAGAAAAACGTCAGTACAGAGATGATTGCGGCTGATAGATAGGAGTGAAGGGAAGAAGAAAACATGTTGTGCCAACCCCACGTAGCGTGGGAGATGTTCAATGGAATGATGACGACAGATCTCAAAAATTGGGTTTCTTAATAATTGTTACAGCTAATTTGAATTAAAAGAAAGAACTTATGTACGTTATTTATAAAAAAGGTTACTTATGGAATGAATATGTTGGACCCTCTCCAGATGAGGGGCCATTAGCGATACTTAATAGACTATTGTGGTATGTTGGGTTCAAAAAATAGAATCTAATGCCAACTCACGTGTTCCAAAATAGTAAATTCTTATACAGTTATCTCGTTTACGGTATAATTAAACACGTAATTATTTATTTATTTAAACTTTATTGCACATAAAGAAAACTTAGTGTACAAAAGGCGGACTTAATGCCTTGAGGCATTCTCTACCAGTCATCCTTTATGTAAATGATTAGGGGCGGTGCCAAAAAAAAACCAACATTACTGAAAATACTTAGACACTAGCAAAAAACAACTAACACAAAACTTTTGAGAATGTTCAATCACGAGCGAAACTTTATGTGACTAACTTTGTTTTTCTTCGGATAGGTACCCGTAAATAAAACATCAATCGGAAACTCACGTACAGCTGAACTGAAACATTTACATTGAGAACGACGCAAACCCAGCAGAATATTGAATTACAAAACCTTATTTACATTGTCCTCGAGAATAAGATATTGAAATCGAGAATATATAAAAAGCCTTTGCAGTTTAAAAACTTTGTCTTAATCTTAATCGATAACGGTGCGTTGATAGCTTTAAAAATGCAAACGGAATAAAAAGTCGTGATTGAAAATACCTAACAATCAATCCAAGATTTTAGACAGTTATCAATACTCTTATCTTATCTTATTTTGAGACCGAGGGGTCTTTGCAGATACACTTCGACCCATTCGGATCTTTTGTGTAATTAGGTACCCCTCTCCATGAAGCTAGTCCATTGCTTCCTCCACCTTCACTAATGAATTAATGATGGAGTGCAATGGCAGTGCTTTGAAATCTTCTAGTTCATGGTAACCTACCTAGGAGTTTCAATCTAAGCCTGGCGAGTGCATCACATTCGCACAAGACGTGCGTCAATACTGTTACAGTACTGACAATTTTGTACAAAGGCTCATAATACATTGTGCTCCCCTACAAGATAGAGATCCTCGCTAAGAATGGATTCTTTAAATTTAACCCACAAAAAGGTGGACAAAAATTCAGTATAAAACTTCACGTTGACTTTCAGTTGAGTTCGCGGAAAATCTTGTTTCTAAACCTTGTTTTGCTTTTTTTTACAAAAAGCTGATTGCTTTTAAAGTATGACTACCTATTTTGCACATTAGAATTCTCAGATGTGTTAGTCAAGGGCACTTGACCCTCTGCATGAGTCGGTACCAAGCACTAGACTACAACTAAAACATTCTTTATTGGTTGGCCCGGTGAACTTCGGATCACCACGGATTTCTATACAAAGTTATTTTTACTTATTAAGCTGTGTATTAAGATATTTACCTTCTCTAAATCACAGGGAATAAAACAAAAAAGAATCAGCTGAATCGGTCCAGCAGTTCTCGAGCATTAGCCAGACTAACACATGGCAATTGATTTTTTGTATATTTAGATATACAATACCTACTTACCGAAGTTAATTAGGTTTGCTCTTAAATATTTATGGTTCGCTAAACAACAAGCAAGAAGTAACAACGGTTAGGTTATTAAATTTTCATCTGCAAGATTACTTACTCAAGTATGAAACCTTGTAACTTTTTAATGAATTGCGGTAACCTATGTGGGTAGGTAACCTTAGCAGCTTAACAGTGTGAACTACAACCTTTCATACAGAGGCAAGGTTATGCAAATGTAAGTGTGACAAGAATATCCACCGATCTACCTCAAAAATAAACAAGTTGAGAAAACTGCACGCCGTTAAGCAATCCAAAATGTGTGTGAAGTTCTCTATGGGACTACTAGGTCAAACATTGTCATAATAGGAAGATGCTGAAATAATGGGAAATTCATGTGTAGACAGATGATAGTGTTTGTGGAACTTAATTTTAAGTTATACATAGTATACAAGTAATCAAAGTTTGATCTCAAGCGAAATGAGTTTTCGCGGCTTTACGATAAAATATGAGTACGGTCTAGGAATCTCATTGAATATGTAGTAATGTACGACATCTTCAAACTTGAATTGGTTAATGAATATTTAATTTTTATAGCGACTGTATGTTTTGTATTGTATGTGTATGTCTTCTTTTATTGTGCGTCGTTATAAATAAATGATTTCTTTCTTTCTTTCTTTCTTTCTAATGAGACCAGTCCGAAACTTAAATTAAACCAATATTATCTAAACGATTAAATTAAACTTGAAGTATTAAAGTAAACAACAAGTATTCTACGTAAATACGTACGTCTACTACTTATTTTTTGATGATAAGTAATCAGTTCAAGAGAGCAGCCCTGATAAATTTATTTATTTTATTTATTTATTTATTTATTTATTTGCCAAAAAATAACATTTACAGTCAAACTTTACATGTCAATTTCATTAGGTACTAGATATGATTATGAATAAAATATTAAATAATCATTAAAAATAAACATAATAAAAATAATACATCAGAAATAAAATTTGTGCATGGGTAATAAAGTCAATGGAAATTAAAAACTAAATTATAAATAATGGAATATCTTTAACGTTATTCTTATTTGTTTTGAGCACCTTCGGAGCGGAAACGTTTCCGTACTGTTTGTTCACCATATGACTAGCAAATGAGGTGCTTTATTTAGATTACTGTCACACCCTCTTTTAAATATTAATCTGGATTTGCATATCAGGGATTTTCAGCCTCATTTCTATAGGTGTCAGAAGGCAAATTGTTTATCTTCTAGCTTAGTATTTGGTCCAAATTTGGTCGATAAAATTTCGAGAATTATATTTGAGTATCATAAAGTTCGATTTGAATTCACCACTGAGCTTTTCGGTGAAGGAAAACATCGTAAGGAAACCTGCACACATCTGCGAAGTAATTTATACATGTGTGTGGTAACCAATCCGCACTGGGACCGCGTGGGGACTATAGCCCAAACCCTCTCGTGATGAGAGGAGGCCCGTGCCCAGCAGTGGGACGCAAATAGGCTGTAGCAGTACCATAAAGTTTCCGAATGGCTTCCGAAAAACTCATGGTCCAACGCTAGTCTTCTAAAAGTATCGATATAAAAAGTAAAAACATCTAAATTTGGATGGACGGTTGTATTTCTTTGCTCTGCCAGGCGCTGAAAGGGTTCCGAATAAATTCGATGTGATTTCATACAATAGAAATAACACTAAGGCTAGTTTTTATCCCTATTATCGCTCAGCATCAAGGACTTCTACTGGCAACACTGCGGCGCACTTTCATCATCATCATCATCATCATCATCAACCTATAATTATCTGACATAGATGTCTCCCTAAGCACGCCAATGAGAGCGGTCCTCTTCTTGGCAAATCACATTTCATTCTTGCCGGCGATCTCCAAGACACGTTTGCCGCAGCGCAGCGGCTATCAGAGGGTATATTCGAAGTCTTAAATAGAGATCTCCCTTTATTATTATTATTATTATTATAGACGGACAAACAGGCAGACGGCCCACCTGATGGAAAGTGGTTACCGCCACCTATAAACATTTGTAACACTAGAGGCGTCACCGATGCGTTGCCGGTCCCGAAGATATTTAATGACACCCTTTTTAAAACATCCCATATCGTAGCGCAGAGGGAAAATTTTAGCAGGGAGTTCATTCCAGATGCCTATAGTACGCGCTAAAAACGTTCTAAAGAACCGACGCGTAGATGAGCGTAATGTCTCAAGGAAATGGGCATGAACACCCTGCCGATGACAAGAGGTGCGATGATAGAAAGAAGCGGTAGGCACCAGTTTAAAGAGTAAGTTCCTCTGAACACTCCCCATTATACAGACGGTAGAAGACACAGAGAGATGCAAAGTCTCTCCGAAGGCCAAGAGGTTCTAACCGGTCTGAGAGTAGGGGATCGTTGACGATTCGAGTGGCACGTCTCTGTATGGAGTCAAGGGGATTAAGCTGATAAGCGGGTGCCCCGGCAAAACATGTGAGCAGTACTCCATGTGCGGCCTGACTTGCGCTTTATAAAGCACGAGACGTTGCCGCGCAGTGAAGTATTGCTTGGACCGGTTTAGCACTGCACACCACTATCAATGTCAACACCAAGGATCCCGATACTCTTGGAGATGGAGTGGGGTGTTCCTTGGAACTGTGGCGCTTGACAAAATGTTTTTTTTTTTGGCAGAATATGTACAGACTTGTGTTGAATTGGACGAGATTTCGTCGGCCCCATTCGGAAGCTTCCTCCAAGGAAGCCTCTATTTCAGACACAAGTCTGACCCGGTTCTCTTCCACAACGGATCGAGGGATATTTGTACGGCCAGCATACCGCGCGTCACCTGTACTGTCATCCGCATAACAATGAATGTTAGCGTTACCCAACAAATCATTGATATGCAGGACGAACAGTGTTGGCACACCAGTGTTGATGGGAATTGTGCTAGAGCAGCAACCCTCTACTGCGACCTTAATGCTGCGCCCATCGAGGAAGCTGGACAGCCATGTACAAAGTCCCTTGGTGATCCCATATGATGGCAGTATGCGGGTAAACCCAGATACCAGCTCCCTGTTCCCTATAGGATCACTTCTCACTTTAAATCTAGCCGCTTAAAGTTCACGCGATGTGTGAGCGATCCTATACTACGGAATCCGTATAATAAAGTCTAATGTAGACTTCTTAGGCGATTGATTTCCCTTTCAATAACCAATGTCATTAATCCTTCTGAATGCTACAATAGAAGCACTCGTTATTTAGGAATTCAGTATTGCAATAAAATTAAATGATTAATGGCAGGATCATTGCAGAATAGAATACAGGACCTTGTAGATACACTCAATGTCATCAAAATAACTGATATTTTACATGTGACTTTTTGTTAGGACTAGCTTTATTGTGTAATGGCAAAGCTGACTGGACTTAAAAAAATATATTTTTGACTACTTACATAATAATGTTAGTGGTTAAAATGTGGTGTCCGTCGTCATGTCCATTTAAGACGAAAAATAATTTGAATTTACAAAACATTTATTTAGGGGTTACAGTGATACTGTGAAACTAATAAATGGGGCAAAAAAGCTTTGGGCAACTACGTAACAGAACGCTGAGAGATTTGGGCGTATGCCCAAAAGTCTGATAATTGACTGAAAGAAGAAGACTGGAGTATTTACTGCGGGAACGGGAAACGAATAAGTGAAAAATGGTAATAGAAAATGGAGGTTTTATAATTTGTACTTATGCAAAACGCTGATTGAAGGACTTCAATCAGCGTTAACATAGATGTGTTCAGCGGTAGTCTTCGGGTTGTATCATGATGATGATCATTGATCAATTTCTTCGACTTAGTATTACCAGATACAAGGTAATTATAAATACTGACAATCTCCTGACATTGGGGCGTACATCGGAAAAGCTCTGTATGTGAGCAAATATCCAGGGTTGCTTCAAATTTTCATACAGGGAGCGACATCTATTATCACATTTAACACTTATGTCGGGTGTAGATACGCTAATTTGTATTAGATTGTCATTCTAGGTTCACCTTACTCTTCTAAGGTAGCTTTTGAGGTAGCTGCCCTTCGTTCAAAAACAATCCGCCTCAGTTGTAAACCAAACTAGACCTATAGCAGGAGCTGCTCGAGGTCATAGTAATTGTAGACTGTGTAAAATGATCTTCATAGGTAAAATTCAACTTTTTCGCATTTATAACATTAATATGGATATGGATGAAATGGACTTCGACCAGGTAAAGCCGTGCGTTATACATTTCAATCTCATTCCTTATTCAGGGTAACACTGGCATTAAAATTTCCGGTCTTCACTCGGCGTCGTGCGTGCTCCTGCTTGGTAATGCGAAAAAACAACCATTTCTATTGCATGAGCCGTCAGTCGTAAAGAGTGTTTTACCTGGGACAGAGAAATACTGAATGATTTATACATATATAACATTGCGCGTTTTTCTCATAGTGGTAGGCAGAAACCACGCAGAAACATACCTGTCTCTAGCTTCTTCAACTCTCTTTGGTAAATTCTTTTTCTGACTCTGAATAAATTATTGAATTGAATTGAATTGAATTTCATACATGAACATCGGTTTTAGAGTACCTTTGAACTCGTTTTTAATCAGATTGCCCTGAATGATTATTTTTAAGTAAAACCTAACCTCTCTAGGTCTGGATGTTAATTAAATGAATTTCATAAAATTTTTTGCTTCTTTCATGTAGATTTATAAAATTTTGTTCCAGCAAGAAGTGTGAGATTTAAAAAATAAAATATACAAATTTCTTTGACTGCATTTTTTAAAACATGCACGCGATCGAGATTGATCGAGAGAGGTTATTTCCAGCTTTTACTACAACCTCAGGTCTGCTTCTTTTGTTATTTAGGTATATTCCTTAACTCGATCGTTAAATATCAAGTAGGTATCAACCAAGAAAAGAAAATAATTATGCTCTTTAAAGTTAACTTTCCTCGATAACAGCCTCATCAGCGTAAAGCGCGCGACATAATGGTCCCAATCATCCTTGGGGGAGAATTCCGGCGACATGTTCCGTAAATTAGACGCCGGGCCTTTGCATGCTAAAGAGCAACAAGAACATGAGGGTTGAACTGGTGAAATATGTCTATTGTTTTTGGCTTTTTAAACTCCACGAGGACAAAGACGCGGGTATAAGCTAGTTTTAAACAACGTGGAATAGTATTTTGTACTAAATAATCACTAATAACTTATTGAGAAACCACTTCATGAAGTACCTAAATGTTTTTAAATCTGACAGAATGAAGTTTTTGAACTATTGAAAAAGTAATGAAATTTGATTCAATGAAACTGGTAATTAAAACAGTTAGGTTTACTTTAGAAATTATTGTAAGGAAAATATAGATCTGGGACTAGGAACGTTTAGTTAAAAAATAAAATTGCATTTAGGTGATTTGCGTAAACTAATTAAAAAAGATGTAGTAAAAACAAAATATCATGTCGATGAAATTAATTTGGACCATTTGCGATACAGATTGCATAGAGTGGAAAAATATCAAAAATGTCACCGTGCCATAAACATAAGATTATGTCCTCTTCCACTGGCAAGTGGCCGAATAGGCTCGTCATATGTAATGTACTCTATAATTTCTGTGTAATAATGGACGATTAAATGTATAAACTTGAAAATAACTGGATTAAAGAACTATACCTACATGTATAGAGTACACCCGTAAGGGATAGACACATAAATATGTATGTGTACGTACGTGAAGTAGATAGTATATGGGGTGGCAAGGTGGGCAAAAAATACCCCATCCGATCATGATCACTATAGCTATTACTAGCAACTTACGTGGTACTTGTAAGTTCCAGTTAATAAAACCGACCAAAGCAATCGTTTAATTAGTTACTATGACTACATTTATTTCAATATATTTGAAAAGTTTCTTGAGTGGCACTAGAAAATCGTATTTCGTATAAATAAACCATACGAAATACACGATTAATGAAGGGTTTGACCTTTCTTTTAACAGTTCGAATTTAGAATTAAGATTTATGACAAAACAATTTTCAGGCTAAAATGAGCTGAAGGTCACCTTGTTACCTTTTAATAGGAGAGATTTACACAATGCAATTCATAAATTCTAACACAATTTAACGACAAAAGGCGAAGAAAAATGTAGGTTTATTTCTCGGTGATCAAATTCCCGTTTATCCCGAATTTTGGGGCGTTTTATTGGAGCGTAGGCGGAAAATTCCTAAGGGAATAAAAATATCCTTCCTTACTACGTCCTTCTACGTTCTTAATAGATGGACTTTGAGAAGTATGGCAGCTGGATCATTTTAAATAAAAACAGTTTTAAGATCGTTGAAATTTGAAATGAAGGTGTATTTCCGTAATCGGTATTTAAAAGATAATGGAACGATTTACCCATATAATGAAGAAAGATGTATGTATCTTTCTTTATTATATGGGTAAATTGTTCCATTATCTTATCATTATTTATGACCAAACGTGAGCTAACTCAGGGCACGATACTAAAGTGATGTAGCAAAATATTTTATCGACACTAAATATTATCGATGTTACTGTCATGTTCTAGATGTATTTTATAAAATCAATAATTGCTAATTAAAACATTATAGGTACTATTGAACAAAGCCAAGGTGGACAGATTTATCGATATCAAATCGCTAGAAAGCGCCATGATTTACTCACGTCTGTTTATGACCGTACTTATCGATATTTTTTATATAAAAAAATAATTATAGAAAATATTTTTTAACACAATGATTTTAATCATTATTATATTTTTTTTTTAATATATTATTATTTATTTTATAGATATTGGTTTAATACTTTGGTGAGAAACGCAGAATTTCCATAGGTAGGTACCCATTTGTATTTAATTTCTGCGGAAATTGGGTCCCGTACAAAATACCTGTATGAGGGATCAATGACTCATTTATTTTCCAATCGAAATCGGATATCGATTTTAACATTAATAACTCAAGAACACTTAAAATTAAGTGAACGGTTTCGTAACAATTAAATCTGTGTGCCGATTTTGAACGCTACGAAGAGTGAATAGTAATTTGATCCGTGATTACGTTTCAGCGAATAGCTTTGTATCCACTCACCATGGGAGTGTTCGAACCATTGTCTTGGCACGGAAATAAAATATTTTCCGTGCCAATGGTAGCTTTTTTTTTCAAGTTTTGCGCAGTGCTGCTGCTAACCGCGAGGATTTTCCTGTAACCACTAAACACCGTTTAAAGTAATATTGCAATTTTGCAATTTTATGGATTCTAGCACAAATTATTTACATATTATAATTGTTAAATGACCTACATTAATAGACAAATGGGCCCACCTTGTGGAAAGTGGTAATCGCCGCCTTACCTAACCAACATAAATGCGTTGCCGGTCTCAAGAATATTTGATGATGAAGACGATGACTAAGATTTAATGCTCCTATGTAATTTCAAGGGCTCTTATCACCAGAGCACAACATATGCTGTTTTTTTTTCTTTTTATTTGGGTCAAAAAACAGTCGCTACAAAGTGTATATAAGTAACAAATCAAGTCAATGTTGAATGCAAGTCATGAATAATTTATTAAAACAACAAAAGCCTTTTAAAGCGTTTAGTAGCTTATAAAGTTTGAAAGTGATTTATTTTCAACGGATTCCAGTTTTGTTTTCGATTGTTAACCTAATAACGCAGTTATCGACATCATTAAAATGTAAGTAGGTATTTATTTTATGTTTAATGTATTACAGTTTTGTATACTCTTTTTTTTATTCCTAAAGTTGCCAAACGAGCTTGCGGCCCACCTGATGTTAAGAAGTCACCGCAGCCCATGGACACCATCAGCTCAGAAAGAGCTACCAGTGCGTTGCCGACCATTCACGGTACACTTTGCCATTTAAAGGCACCTAAGTCGTATCTCGCTGGAAAAACCCCAAACTCGTAGTATAACAATCAAAACGGTGATTGCATTGCCATAAAATAAACCTTAAAAACTTTTTTTTGAAGCCGTGGTGGCCTAGTGCTTTGACCTACCGCCTCTCATGCAGAGGGTCGCGGGTTCAAATCCGGCTCGCACCTTCTGAAATTATTTATGTGCGAAATTCAATTTGAATTTACCACTGAGACTTTCGGTGAAGGAAAAACATCGTGTGGAAACCTGCACGCATCTGCGAAGAAATTCAAGGATGTGTGTGAAGTCCCCAATCCGCACTGGGCCCGCGTGGGGACTATAGACCAACCCTCTCGTGATGAGAGGAAGCCTGTGCCCAGCAGTGGGTAAATAGGCTGTTGTAGTTGTAAACCTAAAAAAACCATAGCACCAGCCACCAGACCGGCACCGATCCCACTAACTATAACCACTATATGCAATACAGCCATATATAAGGTGCTAGGGTTTCTATGGAGACAGATACACACGCTCTTCTTACTTGACAGTAAACGAATGACACTGCAGTACGCTCGCCACTGCATAACAAAAAACTAAGCAATGTTCATAAACATCAAGTATAATATTTTTTACAATCACGCTAATATACTTAAATATACTTAAATGAAAATCCAAAAGCTTTTACTCACGTCGTCGTTTGTCAGCGATCGAAAATAATATGCTAGAACTAGGTCAGACCTAACGCCAGACTGTCTGGATGGCCTGTTATAATTAGATTACTCTGGTGCTTTTTTGGCATATTTACTTTGTAAGTAAATTTACTTTTAAAGGTGAAGTATACCTAATGACTCAACATGTAAAATACGAGTCCGAATACTACCTAATGTATGTGACATAAAGATGCGTGTTTGAAAATAGCTTTACACAAAAACATAAAGAAAGTTTAGATTTTGGCACAGATTTTGACGCGTCTATGTAGAGAGCTATTGAGAGTGTATTGAAAATACGGCAGTTGAGAGTGTTAAAGTTCAACACACGCAACTGCCGTATTTTCAATACACTACGAGTAGCTACACGCCGGAACATTAAACACAAAACAAGGTAGATTGAAAAATAGTTCACCGTGCTTACTCGATAGCCGGGGTTCCGTTAAGTGTTAATAGCTGTTAAACAATGATGTTCAACTGTTAAGCTGAGCTTAAAACAATCTGAGCTTTCAATAAAACTCAAAATCAATCAGGAGCTTTAATAGATAGCTTTTCAGGTAGCAACGCTTTTGAGCTAATATTAAACTCACCGTATCATTCCGAAGCGCAAAGAGGTTCTAAACACCGATCTACCCGGGCTTGTGCCACGCCGTATCGAACCTTATGCCCCTTTGCCACATGTGTTAAAATCGGCCACAGCGTTGACACATATAACACTTCACTGATTGGTTGATGGGCGCATTTTTTTTTATTTATGAGTTTCAGTGTTTATGCGGAACTCGGGGAGACACGGGTGCGGCCTGGAAGCATTGCCCGCGGACTAGGCGCGCTGGAAACTAGGGATGGGGTGGATAGACAAGGATCAAATGATATCGATAAATTGCATGATGTTTTGCTTTTTCGCTGTATAGTAATACTAGCTTCTGCCCGCGACTTCGCCCGCGTGGAATTCGGGTTTTCGAGGTCCCGCGGCAACTATGCGTTTTCCGCGATAAAAAGTAGCCTATGTCCTTTCCCGGGACCCCAACTATCTCCATGCCCAATTTCATCTCAATCGGTCAAGCGGTTGAAGCGTGAAGAGGTAACAGACAGACAGACACACAGACAGACGGAGAGACAGACAGAGTTACTTTCATTATAATATTAAGTATGGATCTGATGTGACTTTGGAGTCTTTGTACACAATTTGTAATTTTTGGATAGCCTTTTCAATTCTTATTGGAAACTTACTGCATTAGCTAGGTTGCGTGGGTTTATTTTTTACGACTAACTTTCTGCCCGCGACTTTGCCCACGTGGATTTCGATTATCGCGTTCCCACAACAGCAACTATGCGTTTTCCGGGATTAAAAGTAGCCTTTGTCTGTTACTCCAACTACTTATCTCTATGCCAAAATTGCCAAATTTCATCTAAATCGGTCCAACGATTTAAGTGTGAAGAGGTAACAGAAAGACACACAGAGTTACTTTTTGTATTTATATTATTTGTATTGACTACCTAGTATGGATAATTCCATCGACAAAGGTATCGACTTCGATGAAGCGTGTCACGTCACTATAAGCGTACTGGACCTGCGCAGTACGGAGCACACCGCTTTGCCCACGTTGTCTTGTAAATATTACATTTCAAATAAACTGGGAGGTATGTAGACTACGGAATTTCAATTTTTGGTTATGTTTCTATTCAACACACGCGAACAAAGTGAATTAAGTATGTGATGTAAAATCAATTTTAATTTCCTCACTTCTTAAGACACGTGCAAGTAAAAGTAGACGGCCGAATTGGTCCAGTTGGTAGTGACCCTGCCTTCTGTTCCGATGGTCGCGGGTTCGAGTCCCGCTCGGGGCAAACTTTGTGTGATGAACACGAATGTTTGTAGGTACTCGAGTCATGGATGTTGGTATTTATATATGTAAGTATGTATTTCTCTATATAAGTATTTATATCGTTGTCTAGCATCCATAGTACAAGCTTTGCTTAGTTTGGGGCTAGGTCAATATGTGTGAAATATCCCAAGATATTTATTATTTATTATTATTACAAATTATTTACATTTTATACCTGTGTGCCAGCCTCGTGGTTACCCACCCTATCGCGTACCTGCAGAGGAGAGGAGAGGGGCGGGGATTCAAAACCGGCTCGCGCCTTTTGTTTAGACGCCGGCTTGTGCCTCCTGACTTGTTAAAAAATAAAATGAAATAAAAATAAAAATCATTTATTATTCAGACAATATAAATCCATATTTTAGTGAGTAACAATTAGCTTACATTGTATGTTATTAGTGTGAAAATGACAATAAGAATTAAATTTGAACTTACTTTTACTTACTAGAACTTACGTTACTAGGAACCCTTGACGGAACCATCTATAAGAACTGTTAAAGGTAAAATAAATAAATTAAATTAAATTTAAATCTTTAAATAAGTAGAACAAGGTTGCTGCTAAGAAGACACCTAGCATAAGCCAAATCACCACAGCAAAATTATCTCAAATAATATCAATTCTCTGACATCAGCAACATCAAGAACAAGGCTGTATACAAATATAAGAATGCTATGCTAACACAATGCGTGTTCGGATTCTCCATCTGCTTGTATTGCAGTTGTCCTCCCAAATGCCACCATTTTCCGGTGCGTGTTAAGGAAAAATGTTTCTGTATTCTCCAGAGACCTTAAAGGTTTTTTAAGGGAGATTGAACGCTGCAAACTCGTACCGTAATAAAATTGAGCAGTTGTTGCTGGAAAGATTCTTCGATCGTTAAAATAAATACTTTATATCGTATTTTCTTCTGCAGTGTGTCGTACTAGTATGGATGAAGCCGTGGTGGCCTAGTGGTTCGACCTGCCGCCTCTCATGCAGAGGGTCGGGGGTTCGATTCCGGCTCGCACCTCTAAGTTTACTTATGTGCGAAATTCAATTTAATATTACCACTGAGCTTTCGGTGAAGGAGAACATGGTGAGGAAACCTGCACGCATCTGCGAAGTAATTTAAAGATGTGTGTGAAGTCCCCAATCCGCACTGGGCCCGCGTGGGGACTATAGCCCAACCCTCTCGTGATGAGTGGAGGCCTGTACCCAGCAGTGGGACGCAAATAGGCTATAGTAGTGTCGTACTTTTTCTTCTCAAGAAGACGTTTTCAGCTCAAATATTAAAACTCAGAGATACATATTCACGCACTGGTAGTTCATGCCAATACTTATACCGAGTTAACCTAATATTAAAACCATTACAAAAACAAAGTGCGCTACATTGTCGCCCTTCTTTTTCAGTTTTGAAAATTGTATGTTGTTAGAAGATACATTTAATAAATCAGTCATTTCAAATAACTGCTTTGGCGTTTTTAAAATCTGTTTCATTTTAGTTGAAGTATTGAGTAAAAGGTTAAAGTTGGATGTTCCCATGCATTAGTATGCAACTATGCGAGTAATTTTATCAATGAACTCAGAAACCAGTGTAGGCGGAAATAAACGAAAATAATAGTATATTACAGACCTAGGGTGGTGAATTCGTAAATGTCCCAGATCGCAGGAATCTGAGGCCCGAACCGAAGGTGAGGGCCATAAATATGCGATCTGGGGCTTTACGAATTACCGCCCGTGGTTTGTCAAAAGTTTTACGTCTTGCCTTGGCCAAGAAGTGAGATTTTCTCTCCGCGTAGCGGGCAGAAAATCCCACTTTACGGCCAAGGGTGATGTAAACCATAAAAAATGTCTATCCAATGTTATATGTTTACACAACTTAGAAGGCGCGTGGATTAATAGACTCTGCAGAAACGGCTTAAAGTACTTCGCCGCGCGCCTTCTAAGTTGTGTCGACCTCTACTCATACTCATTTATTCATAAAACCGTTTTTTTTTTTTAATTTTTCAATACAAAACGCCTAATATTTCTAATCTGACTAAAAACATGCCTAAGATCGGTGAAAGCTCGCCTACAATTTGTGCCTATCCAATCCACCGCAGCAAAGTCGTAGATAAGCCCCGACTTGCCGCTTTGTGGCTTAGTAACGGTAATAGGACGTTGAAAGACCTTTACAAAGCCCTGTTTTATCTTTGCTTACAATTCTTACAAGTGACCCACAAAGAAGCTAATGAAATTTTTTTATGTCATTGGTATAGGCAAACGAGCGCACAGCCCATCTGATGGTAAGTGGTCACTGCGGCCCATGGACACAAAAATCCTATGATACCCTATTCTTAATAAAGAAACCATAAGATCTCGAATGCGAATGCTCCTTATATCCCAGAAAAATGCATAGTTCCCGCGGAAATATACTATCCGGATTCTGCGCGGATGGACTGGTTAAGTAATTACAGATGAGTTCTTATTGAAATCAAAAACAATTACACCTACCCTGTTTATCGCATTGCATAGCACCCCAATGGGGTATTCCCCAGAGTGCGTGACTTCACTCCGTTCCACGCACTTATTGACTTAGGCAGCCAGCCAAGTGAACTGGCAACTCCTTGCATTTTAACAGCACTTGTGGGAAGGAAATCTAACTGTAATGCCGTGGGTTTAGGACGATATTAAAATATTGCAATATTGAAATGAGCAGTTAATAGCAATCTAGTAAAGATTTGTTAATATACACGGTGGGTCAGAATATATGGCAAATAATTAACCCACCGTATCGGCTATCGATTCTAAGTATATTGTATAGGTCTTTAATTATTTTTTTTGTTGGTAAAAAAAAATTGTATATGGGATTGGTTGTGTGAGCGACGCCTGAATCCTATACAAAATATTTTTTTTACCAACTCAAAAAAAATTAAAGACCTTAGACTTAGAATCGATAGCCGATAGTGTGGGTTAATTATTTGCCATATTTTCTGACCCACCATGTATACTAGTAGTTAAAGGCAAATTTAATTACTGTTTCTACGACTTAGAAATCTGACGGCAGTTAATATTGTACTCTCGACAAAGTTGAAAATTCTGTCGGTTCATATCATACTTATCAGATTATTTCACAACGTTTCTTTTCAACAAAAAACGTTTTTTTTTTTCTTTCTTTGCAACTCCTAATCAATTCGTTTTTCTCGATAAAGTTTTGTCTAGGGAATTTAGAAGATAAGCTCAGGTTATCAACGGTCTACGGTCTAAAGTGACTTGCCCAGGTAGTTAGCAAAAATGCATTCCGAGAATTGTCCAGTAATTACATAATGAAAGCAATTTCAGGCCGCGGTCGATGCCCGCATTACGAGTATGTTATGAGTTTTAATAGCTTCATGAGTGAGTACCTATATCATTTTTATTTATAACTGCCTACCTACATAATAGTGGAATTATATTTACTATTACTTGGCCCGGTGAACTTCGTATCACCATAGATTCCCATACATAGTTATAATTCTTTTTTAGGTGTTCCCGATACATTTTTCTCGGCTTTTTTTTTCTTTCTAAACCTTTCGTGATTCACAGGGAATACTAGCCAATATAATAATGCATGTGTCGATTCGACTTTGGTCTAATACTACTTAGTACCTACCCGTATGTATTCTCTGCCTATGCTCCAAAAACCGAAATATCAAAACACGAACGGAATAATACAGAAGCAAACAATATTCAATCAGGCCACATATCGGTTGTAACAGAATCTCGTTACTTATAGGAGTAACACTACACCGTCATTAAGGCGACAATATAGTGTTTACTTCTTGTCTTGTGTGTGTTGGAGATATTTGATCGAATGTTTTTGAATGATGTTTGCTTATCTTTGTTTTTACACGTTGTTTGTACAAACAAAAAAGATCGGTCTGTGAGGCGAATTGGCGTGTTATTTACTTGGCAGTAGTATACCAAGTACATAGCAAGTATACTTTGTAGTAGTACCACCAACTTGGTGGCACCATAGATGCCCTATAATGGGCTAATTACAAAGGCACAGATAATTTTAGACCTGGCACCAAATAGTTCATTTTGGGTACATTTTACCACCGCAATCACACTCGCGTCCGAAGAGGTGGTCTTGCCATGAAATAAAATAAATAAATAAAAACTGTCATCATCATCATCATTGAGATAATGATGATGGCGATGACGATAACGAGAAATACAAATATTAAAGTTAGAATGACACATAGCTTCATAACAAATGAAATAATAATAGTAAATAGATAGTAAATATCATGTTACACTTCACAAATGGATAACTATTTTCATATATTGCTATACTCATACATACCATTACCATTGCTTACATAATTATTATTATTTAATTACCGATGTAAAATTACTTCTTACAAAAACTTCCTCTTAAGTGGATTAAACCACAATGTATGTGTAAATCCTTATTACCAGTAAACTACAGGTAAATATAAAATGAAAATCCACCACATAACAATAGTTAAACCTTTGCCCTTTGCCGTACGGTCATATTCTGGTTCGCGCCGTTAGAAATTTCATTGTATAAAAAATGATTTCTGAAATAGTATTTTACCGCCTTCATAGCCGCAATTTGAGGGTCTATGTGAAATAAAGCGTGTGTGTTCGAGTTTTCGTCAGTTTCAATTATAAAAACTGGGGGTAACTTGATCAGTTTGATAATAATATTATGGTTCTAAGTGTCGCACTGACCAACGGAGATGACAGACCTATCAATATGATTGCTCTGAAAGCATTTTACTACCATAGGTACCGATAGTAATTAATCATAACAGTAATATAGGTCTGTCAACACCGATAGTGTAAAAAACAGCCAAAGCTCTTTTTCTACGACAAATATTCCAGTTTTCCCATCATAAAATATACCTACAGGTTGATCAATCCAAAGAATTCAGTTTGGAAAAAGTTAGAAATTGTCGGCATTGAGTACTTATAAACTCACAGGGGATGAACTATAATAATATACGACATTCCATTTCTCCTAAATTTTGACCAGGTTCGATTCCCAGTTATGTATAAGATTGCTTTTTGTTTCTTTCTTTTGTTCTAATTAATTTAAAAAAAATATGGAATTTTTACTAAATCTAAAATCGACGCCATGGTTCCTAATAACCTCTCTATCTCTCAATAATTACTGACTTCTCCATACCGACCGATTTGGAATGATCACTCTGTGTATATTTTTTTTTAAATACAGTTGCTCAAAAAGTGAATCTACCTGTTTAACATAGCAAAAGTTTGTCATTTCCGAACGAGTGCGTTTTGTTTTTTGACAGCTAGTGAGCGTGCCAAAAATTGTTTTTTACGAACTAGTCCGTAAAGTTCTTTGAGCTTCATTCTGGTCGTTTATATCTTTATTCCTTTTTTTTCGCAAATGTATTAAAAAATGTCGCTTGATACAAGTGCGAAATTGTCATTTTCACTCGACCCTAGTGTTAACGCTCGCATTTGCTCGCGCCAACATAACTCGTGATAAAATGACAAACCTTTCGCACTTGCATCAAAATATACTATTTTATAAGCGAGGTTCATTTTTTCAAGCGGATAATTAACTGCACCACAGAGTACCCTCTGGCGGGGGCGGTACGTTCGGTCGAGTGAGCGGGTCACATGTTCGATATCGCCTGAATAAAAATAGCGCCACGTTACCTTCATGTGAATAAATTTTGAACTAAAATCTTTCGGTACCTAAATTTAAAGTAGCTATAGAGAGTGGCGCCACAGGCTTATAAAATTACCTGCATAGTATTATGTAAACGGGAAAGCTATATAATGAGGACTGTCGGGATATATTTTAATATCCACTCATAGTTATGTCTAATTTAATTATAAAACAACTTTTATTTGTTATTGAAAATCATACACAAACTCATCATAATCATATTAAAACTACTTAAAAATAACTAAAATACTATGTCTTATTTACTTTTATACTTTATCTTATCCTTAACTTATATACTTTATACTATACTTTGCTTATATACTTTATCTACAAGCATCATCAAGGTATTCAAATTAAAATAAATATATAAATCGAATAACAAAATGATGCAATGAAATTCAAAATTTTAATATCTTTGTTTCTTCACCAACATTTTCCTACTGAAACCCGCAAAGTATAACTGTGGTGCCATCTGTGATAATCGTCTTGAACGCCTTCGTGTAGCGGTGAGCTGCTACAGTAGCTAAATTACGCAACTTCGAAGTGTCAGAATTCGAGCACAGATGGCGGGCGATGCTTCAATCGCTAATGATAAGTGCTAGTTGCATTTTAATAACGACTCACTGTATAAATTAGGCAAAACAAAACAAATAACATTGTTAGATTTTGTCCGTACTTAGGCCGTAGGCCGATAAGTACTTATCTAATGAGTTTTTAATAAGATTTAATTTAACAATTCACGTTAAACTTCATCAATTAGTATTGCCTAGCTTCTGCCCGCGACTTCGTCCACGTGAAATTCGGTTATAGCGTTCCCGCGGGAATTGAGTGTTTAAATTATATACTAAAACCTTCCTCTTGAATCACTCTATCAATTAAAAAAAACGCATCAAAATTGCGTAGTTTTAAAGATTTAAGCATACATAGGGATATAGGGACAGAGAAAGCGACTTTGTTTTATACTATGTAGTGATACTTTAGACATAGCTTCGAACAGTAATTAATTTATATGATAGAGTGAAAAAAAAAAGGAAATGCGTTGCCAACTAGGGTTGGCAACGCATTTCCTTTTTTTTTTCACTTAGCCTTCTTTCAGCCTAAGGTGGAATGCCTCTATGCCAATAATTTCACCGGTTGTCTTATCCCCTTACCGGAACACAAACAGTGCGAGCACTGCTTTTTAGGGGCAGTTGGAAGATAGTGGTAGCTATCCGGACGGATCTCGTACCAGGTCCTAACGCCAGCAAAATCACCTTTTTATTTTATTTTTATACCTGTTTCATGTTTCTTATGGAACGTGTATTTTTTCCATTTTTCCTTAATGGCGTCGTTTTTCCGTCCTTATTACCGCGCGTTGCGAGTCGTCAAGGTTAGGGTTCTTACCCCAAACCACCTTCATTTCTTTACATTACTAGATATTTTAGACATATTACAGACGGGCTATTTCACCACTGAGAAACATATAAGACGCCAATGCTGTTTTTTATTAGATAAATTTATAGATATTTTAGTGCAGATGTAGTGAATGAATCAATTCCAATTTGAATTTACCACTGAGCTTTTCGTTGAAGAAAACCTTGTGAGGAAACCTGCACTCATCTGCGAAGTAATTGAAAGACGTGTGTGAAGTCCCTAATCCGCACTGGGCCCGCGTGGGGACTATAGCCCAAACCCTCTCGTGATGAGAGGAGGCCTGTGCCCAGCAGGGGGACGCAAAAAGGCTGAAGTAGTAGTAGTAGTAGTGAATGAATGCCATCGGCAAATCTCGAGAATCCGACAAGACCCAACAATCAATTACCGAATTTAATCTTCTACTACATAAAAATAAGTCGGGTTTTCCTTCCTGACGCTATAACTCCAGAACGCACGAACCGATTTTCACGGTTTTGCATTCGTTGGAAAGGTCTCGGGCTCCGTGAGGTTTATTAAAAAAACTAAGGCGGTACGAAGTCCGCGGGGTCAGCTAGTTATTTATAATTATATCCTGCAATATGAACCTTTTAGTAGTCAATTTTATATGTCACTTCCCTACATAGTATAAAACAAAGTCGCTTCGCTATCTGTCTGTCCCTATGTATGCTTAGATCTTTAAAACTACGCAACGGATTTTGATACAGTTTTTTAATAGATAGAGTGATTCAAGAGGAAGATTTTCGTATGTCATTTGTTATAGTTTATAGAACGCTATAACCGAATTCCACGCGGACGAAGTCGCAGGCAGAAGCTAGTTTTATCTATACTCATATTAAGTCTGTAGAAGAAGTCTGAGTGTGAGAGGAGGCCTGTGCCCAGCAGTGGGCCGTAAGTAGGCTGTAGTAGTAGTAGTAGTAGTAGAAGTCGCGTCTGAAACTTGAAAATTAAAAGAAACTATCAAGTCGATTGGACTACATAAACGATACAGAATAAAATAACAATAAAAAAAAATGACTGTATGTATGTATGTCCGGATTTAACTTGAAAACTACTGGATGGATTGCAACAAAATTTGATAGGGGGGTAGTTTATGACACTGGTCAACATATAGGCTAGTAGTAGTAGCTACTTTTTATTTTGGAAAAATGCATAGCTCCCGCGGGAATGCTATTAACGAACTCCACGCGCACTAAGTCGCGGGCAGATTTAACGCATTCACTGCCACCGACGCATATGTGCGTTTTGCTGACTTTCCCGCAGTGCCTTGAACACATGTGCGTTGAAATGTTCTCTTGATGACAGATGTGGCACCTGGCGAAATTTCGTAAAACAGAAGTGGCAGTGAATGCCTTAATAATATGAATAGGAACTTACTGACTATTTTTTATATCGTTTAGACGACGATATATATACCTAGACGATACCCAATAATGTGCATTTTTTTTAGTTCTTATATCTATATACTAATAATAAGTCTGTAGAAGACGCCGTGACTGAAAGTTGAAAAGAAACTATAAAGTCGCGGGGACTATATTAACGATACTGAACGCAAAATAATGATTTTTAGAAAAAAATACTGTATGTATGTCCAGATTTAACTCAAAAACTACTGGACGAATTGCAAAAAAATTTGGTATGGGAGTATTTTATAACACTTGTCAACCCATAGGATACTTTTTATCCCGAAATAAGCATAGTTCCCGCGGGAATGTTATTAACGAATTCCACGCGGACGAAGTCGCGGGCAGAAGATAGTTTACTAATAATCGAAACCTAATTAAGAATTGTATAATAAGATTACTCAATAAAACCTATTGACAAGCGCCAAGATGTCATAATGTTTTTACCTTAATTGCGCAATGTTAGTAAAACAATAAAATGGCATCATAAGTGTACAAAATCATGATTAAAAAGATTTTTATGAAATCCATTTAAACTTGCTGCTGCCCGCGAGTTCGCCTACGTTTAATTCGGGTATAGGGCTCCCGCAGGAACCATTCATTTTCCCGGGATAAAAAGTAGCCTACCTTGTCTTACCACGGACTCGTACAATCTCCGTAGCAAATCACTACTACTACTACTACTACAGCCTATTTGCGTCCCACTGCTGGGCACAGGCCTCCTCTCATCACGAGAGGGTTTGGGCTATAGTCCCCACGCGGGCCCAGTGCGGATTGGGGACTTCACACACATCTTTGAATTACAGTGCAGGTTTCCTCACGATGTTTTCCTTCACCGAAAAGCTCAGTGGTAAATTCAAATTGAATTTCGCACATAAGTAAACTTAGAGGTGCGAGCCGGAATCGAACCCCCGACCCTCGGCATGAGAGGCGGTAGGTCTAACCACTAGGCCACCACGGCAAATCACTACATTGTACAAAACAAAGTCGCTTTCTCTGTCCCTATATCCCTATGTATGCTAAAATCTTTAAAACTACGCAACGGATTTTGATGCGGTTTTTTTTAATAGATAGTGTTTCAAGAGGAAGGTTTTCGTATATAATTTGTTATAGTTTAACGCTCAATTCCCGCGGGAACGCTATAACCGAATTCCACGCGGACGAAGTCGCGGGCAGAAGCTAGTTTGATATAAATTGATTGAGACAGACATACAGACTCACTTTAGCATTTATAAATATGCCAATGGATGGATTACATTAGAGTTCAGAATAACTTAGATATTCTTCTTATTCATTGCACCATTTTAGAAATACGGATGAAAACGAACATTATCTAATATTGAAACTATTTAAAATTCCACGGCGCAATCTATAAATTTCATAATATATGGAAATAAGTCCAATTGAACAACAATTCGTAAAAAATAATGAGAATGTCGATTAAGAACATATTCATTCAAGTAGGGGCATCAATAAAAACCGAGACAGTTCTAATTGCTAATTATTTGTGACTTACGGCGCTTAGGTAACGAATGGTTCCAAATAAAAATTACGCAAATGAAGTGAAGTGACGGCCATAAACAGTAAAAAAGAAAACATATAAAATTAAGTGTCAGTGCTTAAATTAAAAAATAACGCTAGTAACTGGCCATCGACAGACAGGCGAGTGAACTATAATAAAAAACTCACCATGGATGTGGGTTACCATGGCAACGAGACCAATACCGGCCCAAGAGAGTTTACCAAAGGACTTGGGCGCATGTTCTACATGGTCAATCCTAAAGACGCCATATATGAAGATGTCGAGGATGTTCCAAATTTTTACGTGCAGGTAAATATTTATTTTAAACATTAATTTACGCTTATTCCCATAGGCCTATGTCCAGCAATGGACGTTTTTCGGCTGAAATAATGATGATTCATAATAATGGGAAATATAAAACAAATGCTATTCGTTTAAACCTACACGTAGTGTCAAGTTTTTATTAACATCCAAATTAAGTTACTTATAATTATATAAAGTGTTATCAAAATGAATTTAGGTGATTAAGGTAATATAAAAGGTTAAACAAATACGATATGACGTGTAAAATCAGGCAAAAATTACTTTTTGGTTGCCTGGATACATTTTAGGAAAATAAAATTAGGAAAACTAAATTTCCATATTTTTGTTATGAACAGTAAATTCTGATGATAATAATTGATTTATGTATTAAATGTCTGTTATTTAATATACTGTAAAATAAAAATAATTTAAGTACTAATTTAAAGTTAACAAATATTTTAAAAGATTTATACCTATTTCTGCCCGCTTCTGCCCGCGACTTCGCCGGCGTTGAATTTCGGCGATAACCGCGATGCCGCGAGAATAATGCATTTTCCGGGATAAAAGTAGCCTATGTCCTTTCCCTTACTCGAACTATCTCCATGCCAAATTTCATCTAAATCGGCCCAGTGGTTGAATCGTGAAGAAAGAGGCAACAGAGAGAATGACAGAGAGACAGACACACGCACAAAAAGAGTTACTTTCGCATTTATAATATTAGAATGGATACCATTGAAAACATCTGTTCAATATCATAGACACTTATTAATTTCTGAATAATTATCATGCCTTCCAATGTAACGCAAACCTTCTATTATTTTCCCTTACACTTACTAGACGTTCAATAAATAAATGACTTATTTGACGTCTAGTAAGTATATTTCCCATGTAATTTAATTTTAACCGTTGTATATTGTCATCGAATCTAGTAGTAGTAGCTGGAACTTTTCTTCCTTTTTCTGCTTTGTCTATTAAGTGTCAAGAAGTCAAAGTTCCCTGCAAGCTGCTAATTGCCTAAATATATTTTTTATTTACAGTCATGGCCCTATTTCTTCATGTTCATGGTCTTGGAGCACATTGTTTTAAAACTAGAGGGTAAAAAGGGATTGAGACTGAACGATCAGATCACCAGCCTATCGAATGGCATGTTCCTTGAAGGTGGCAGGTAAGGAATATTTATATGT
This sequence comes from Aethes cnicana, assembly GCA_963971205.1. Classification (NCBI taxonomy): domain Eukaryota; kingdom Metazoa; phylum Arthropoda; class Insecta; order Lepidoptera; family Tortricidae; genus Aethes; species Aethes cnicana. The sequence continues at coordinate 1,952,616 of OZ020280.1, read as the reverse complement.
ATAATTTCTATTTTTTCCGAAGAATTGCGAGCCTTAAGTGGCAGTGGGCGGGGCACATTGCTCGCAGGACTGATGGCCGATGGGGCCGGAAAGTTCTCGAGTGGCGCCCGCGAACCGGGAGACGAGCTGTCGGTAGGCCTCCAACAAGATGGAGCGACGACCTCGTGAAGGTCGCGGGAAACCGGTGGAAGCAAGTAGCACAGGACCGGTCTGAGTGGCGAGCCTTGGGGGAGGCCTATGTCCAGCAGTGGACGTCTTTTGGCTGAAATGATGATGATGATGATAATTTCTATCGTCATTACATTACCAATGATTCTTGCGACATGCCAGTTCATTAATTTGTATTCTTATAGTTCTATGCTTATCACACACTATCTTTTCCCTGCAACTTCGTATGCGCAGAAATATTAAAAAGTAAAATCCCGATTTTTCCCGTTCCAAAATCCTTTCTTAGCGGATTCCTGCGTCATAACATCTACCTGCATGCCAAATTTCAGCCCGATCCGTCCAGTGGTTTAGGCTGTGCGTTGATAGATCACTATGTCAGTCGGTCAGTCAGTCACCTTTGAGTTTTATATATTTAGATTAGTGCCTATATAATTGTTAATTTATAACATTAAGAGTTCAAAAACTCGTTAAAAGGGATTGACATAAAGAATGATGTAACATGATCAGACTAGTCTACCCCAAATAGATCGATGGGAACCCAAAAAAAAATCAATGCCTCTTGGATAGCTCATTGTATTTAATTACTGCGACTTGTTAAAATAAATTTCTTTTACCCAGGTTACTATGGCGTGGAGCAGAAGCGTACCTCTACACCTGGATATATGCAAACTACAGACTAGTGGAGCTGCCTTGGGACAGTGTATCCACTTGGATCATCGCGGCTATAGGCGTCGACTTCGGCTATTACTGGATGCACAGGGCTTGTCACGGTAAGCTGCACATCGATACATTATTAGCTGGAAGACACACATAATCGCTGCAAAACTCTACTGTCTTCCTACTGGAAATAAACTTTACAAAATTAATCATCTATCTACACTCAACAGCAATTTAAACAAAGGGATGGAATACCTGTCCTATACAAAGTAACTCGTATTCATTGCTGTTGAGTGTATGTATATCAACCCAAAGATGTCTACTACAGAATATGTTAGAAGAAGATTCAAGCTAACCAAAATTACAATCATACTCGTATTGAATTCTATATAACCTGTCGACATTATCATTGTTGAAAAATTCACATTTTACTGTCTGCGTTTCTTGATACATAACATTTAACAGAGACAACTTATGCGTAAATGTCTGAAAATATGCAACTCATTTATGTAGATACTAAAGCTAGTGTCTACTCAAAGTGTTTTTACCGGGAAAGTCATTAGGTAACAGCAGATTATGATCCATATACTGTCAAAATGTTTGATTGCCACTAAAATAAATAAAGAAATTGTCCTTCCTGATCTTAACTGTAAGCAAAACTGGGCGCAAGGCAAAGTTTAGACATTTTGCGTACCTACTTAATTAGTTAATAGTGATTATTATTATTATTATTTATGTCGATGGCATAGGAAAACGAGGCGGATAGCCCACCTGATTGTAAGAGTGGTAACTGCGGCCCATGGACACCGAAATCCTTTGATCCCCCATTAAGAAACCATAAGATCTCGAATGCGTTGCCTATCCTGAGGCCTAAGATGGAATGCCTCTGTGCCAGAAATTTCACCGGCTGCCTTAACCCCCTACCGGAACACAACAGTGCGAGCACTGCTATTTGGCGGCAGGTTAGCGGGGAAAGACGGTGGTACCTCCCCGGATAGACCTAGCACCAGGTGGTAGGGACCACTAGCAAAATTATAATTTATAATGGCCCTCCGCGGTGACCATTTCTTTAATAACTTTCGTTGCTGCAGCTTTATCTCGAAACTTTATCGACGCAAGTCTCCTTTGGCGTCTTACCAAGACTAATTAGTATTAGAGTTACCTCTCTCTAAATGCGGCCTCACTTAATTTAGTTTGTTCATTTACTAAGGTTTTTTGAAAGACAGCCTAACTAGGGCTTTAAGAGATAAATCTGAAACCTTTTCTGTTCTCTATAGTTTGCTAAATGGGTTATATTTTTAGGTTATGTTCGGGAAAAGCTGCTTGTATGCGATGTTATAATTTACTTGTATAAAATATTAGAAATGTGAAAGTAGACTCTATCTATGCGTATCTTTTTATCTAAGTATAATTGTATGTATTCTCATATAATGTTACTGTTGTAAAGTTATTGAACATTCTCTTAACAAGTCTCTAAGTCACGGGAATGATTCAACCAGCCTATATTTAATCCTTTTGGTCTATATCAATAACTAAAGTTTTCTAATTCGTACGTTTGTTACTCTCTTATCAGAGGTTCACGTATTATGGGCTCAACATCAGGTGCACCATACATCTGAGGACTTCAATATGGCTGTTGGCATCAGGCAGTCCATTCTGCAGGGCTGGTGTGGATTTGTAAGTACTATCATTCCATCCAACCATCCATTCCATGACTCCATCACCATAAGTTGTTCTAGTACCAGGCAAAGTCGAGTTCACCAATGTATATCCATTTTTGCAGTTTATTCCGTTGAGATAGGATCCAAAAGTGTAGAAATATTAATGACCTCGACTGTACCTTACGTACTATATTTTAAATCATTTTAATATGGTGGTATTTATTACCTTGCATCCAAGGCATGATGGATGAAATGGCGATAGGTCTCAGGATCTATTTATGCCTTTCAAGCTTAATGAATAAGTATAAGACCATAGTGAGACCTTATCGTAATGCATACCTTACTTAGGCTTCACAACGGTCTTGTATTCCATAGGTCCATAGATCGGATTATTGGGTCACGAAAGCAACAGATGAAAGAAAGTTGCGTGTTTCTGAAATAAGAAAAGCATTATAACCTATGTGACCAAAAGCGTGAACGTGGACGGCTCTTAGGGTAAAATAGACCAACAAGGCATGGATGGATTGTGTTAAAGATATGCTTAGAAAAGTTGTAAATCTGGAGATGACAGTTCTAGGAACAAGAAAAGCAGATCATGACGTTCCAGCCAAGACATGCCGAACTAGAAACAACTTACATACATTGCAAAAAGACGAAAGATAAGATGAGCAAATTTGCTCTGTTATTGGGTTCTCATCATTTAAAGTGTATCTTTAGAAATTTACTAATTCTTACATTTTAAACATAATTTTCGTCTTCAAGCATAATTCAATTTCAACCTGGCAGACCTGTATTAATCTGCTATATTTTAATTAAATTAAATAACAAAAATACGAAATAAAATTGCTGGTAAAAAAGGACAAGATAGAAATGTAAATGATTCCCACGTGGCGAGGTTCCCAGCCCTGAATTAATTTGATTATAGGCTCTTTTAAGAGACGAAGTGATTCAGGACCTTTTAATTTAGCCTTAATTGCTTACAGTTTCACACGAAATTTTCGACAACCTGAGGACAAAATTACTGTATGAAAAGGACTAGGTAGACTTTAATTAAGTGTTAACAAGAATTTCATGTTACCTTATCTTTCTACAAAAGTAAAAATCTACCTTAGTTCTCTAATTATAATCTAATCTTGTAATTTTCGTTAATACGATACATTCTAGTTGTTGTAGTTGTTGTTGTTGTTATTGTTGTTGTTATTGTTGATGATGATGATGATGATTGGCGTCACCTCGTAAAGTGATATATTGATGTGAATGGTGAAAAATCCGTGGGTCGATATGGTGGACGGGTTGACTTAACCATTATTTTGGACGAATTAATATCGAAAAGATAATCAATAAGATTGATATACATTTAAAGTGTGATAATGTATTCAGGAGGCATGTGCCCAGCAGTGGGATGCAAATATGCTGAAGTAGTAGCAGTAGTAGTATATTTAAATACTTCAGCAAATGTCTGATCTCCGCATTATTGAATGACGTCAGAGTTCACAGTTCACTGCACCTCGACAAAATGCAGTCGCTACATATTGCGGATGGAAACGTAAACTGCAACTTAGTTGACGGTACAACCAACAAGGAATTTGAAGTAAAACTTATGCCTTTGGCCAATAGTCTGTTATTATAAAGCCAGCATTATTGAAATAGGTACCAATAGTTTGCATTTCAGCAAATTTGTTGGGCTCCTAGAGATCAGTTTGCAGTTGCGATTCGGATATGTGAATTGACTAGAGTTTGGAGGTATTCGTATTATTTTGGGAATATTGTGTCAATTTTATACCCCAATCCGCACTGTAGCCCCAACCTCTCGTGACGAGGGGAGGCCTGTGCTCAGCAGTGGGACTTATTATAGGCTGTTGTGGTGGTGTCATTTTATGCGATGTAGTAGGTATACAATACTAATTGAATACAGTTACTTCTACTACTATACTAGGCAAGCCTTTATCTTTCAATATTAGACAATTTACATGTAAATGGGCAAATAAAATTCTATTAAAATATAAATTTTATATGTGTGTTCCATAAACTTTCATAAAAAAGGAGAAAATTTCAGTGACAGTATTTTTATGTAGGTATTTGCATTTGATAGCGAAATCGCACAAAATGGCACAACACGTTTATGAACTCCATCGCAGCGTGTTATTTTTAATTGCAAGCAATATTTACTAGAATTTTCTTCTCAAATATTCCATTATACGGTATTCGCGTCGTTCTACTGAAGATGGAAAATCAATACTGGTTTCTTTCATATTTTTATTTTCGTCGCCTCCTTACGGGCTATTTTTACGACAAAAGTTCATGGACTTGCAGATACGTGCCTTTTTCCACCTGTAGAATATTTATTTTTCTCTTCATAATTCGGATTCTTTTTTTGCATGTTAACGTGAAATTCTTAGTCAGTAGAAAAAAAAAAGAAAAAAAACTTAAGAACGATCCTCCAAAAATTTATATACAGCACATTATCAAGTATTATCATAAAATTGTAAAGAAACAAAACTTTACTTAATCATACAAAAGAAGAACAAAGAAATATAACACATATACTACAAGTGACCATGAAACGGTATAAAATTTCAGTTAGAAAACCAGACGTTTGGTGAATTGACGACTAGCTACAATACTAATACTATTTATTACATAATTACATAATATGTGGCAACTTGACCTCAACCAAACTAGTCAATGACTGGAAGGATAAAAATATTTCTGATCAAATAACCGGCACACATCGGCAACTTCTGAAAGTAGTTGCAAACTTTTTCCACGACTGTGGAACTTCCCTATATTCAGTAAGTTTCAATACAGGAGGCCGTATATCAAGTCTGCATTATCATAGTTGCGGCATCAAAGGTCCTTGATTTATGGTTATTAAATTTTCTGAAATGAGAACATTGCGGATCCCTCGGTAAGCCTGTTACGTTACGCTGCATTATTTTTCATGGTCCATATAAAAAAATATACCCTCGTTTTAGCAGGTTAAAAGTGTAAGGAAGGAGTACTAAACACCCTTTTTTTATTTAATAAACGAATTTTTTTACGCTGCATCTGGTACATTAGATGAAAGTGGAATATCTATTTTACACTAGGCTGCAGTGCTGTAAAATGAAAACTTAGCGGTAGAAGCATCTTTGACTCTGTTCCTTGCTAACAGTATCTCAAGTTCATATTTCTGAAAATTAATATCATTCCTTGTTTTGGATAGATCTTCTACCTCCCGCTGGCGCTAGTGATCCCTCCGGCCCAGTTCGTGATGCACCACCAGTTCAGCTACCTTTACATGTTCTGGATCCACACTGAGACCATTAAGACCCTCGGTGTTTTGGAGTACATCCTAAATACTCCGAGTCATCATAGGATTCATCACGGTAAGGATTTTTTTTTATGAACACTGAGTTTATGAGCGCGTATGGCCAGAGTTTAATGCGATCCGCGGCCAAAAAGTCCGTCAGTTATATTTCATTAATATACATTGAGTATGATGCAATCTAATAAGAAAGTTAAGGTTGGCAAAAATACCTGGAACTGCAATTTATCATATTATTCACTATTCCGCAAGTTCTTAGCGAGAATACTGAACTTGTCACGATTTTATCTTCTCATTTGCAGGCAGCAATCCCTACTGCATCGACGTGAATTACGGAGGTGTCCTCATTATTTGGGATAAGATATTTGGCACGTTCAGACCAGAGAAGGAGACTGACCGCATTGTGTATGGTCTGATTTACCAGCAGCCTTCATTCAACCCACTGCATTTACAGGTATTAACAGTTCAATATCATTGGCATTGTTTTAAATGTTGTTTTTTTTTCACTATCTTCATCATTATCACTTCCAATATTATTCATTTCATTTATGTAGTATGATAGGCAAACAAGCATACACACCATCTGATGGTAAGCGGTCACTGCGGCGAATATTTCCCATAATAACCTATATTTATCATCACAAACTACGAGTACAATAGGAGTATCGACTGTTTTCATAATGGCAACCTTCATCATCATCATTGTATTTCCACTGAATCGGGAAAAATGAAGTTGCCGTAGTCATAGTCACCTTTGAAAGCTGACTACGACTATGGCAACTTTATTTTTCCCGCGGAGTTTGCGAAAACTTTGACGTTCGGTTTACACGTAAGTTTACACAAACTCGTTAGAAGGGGTTTTCCCAGAGTTTACTAGGTACTTTTAATAATAGAATGTTCAAATAGTTGCGCACATAAAGATACAATTTCTTTCAATATTTATAACGTCTTTATTTCTCAGTCTTACTACACCAAGTACGTGATTCAGAGGTTTAAGGACTATGAAAAGTGGACTCACAAGATAAGAGCTGTCTTCAGCAGACCAAGCTGGAAGCCAGGACAAAGCATTCGTTTTAAGGACATGGAAGAAGACGTAAGAAAACATTTTATTTTAATAATTATTTAAACTATTCCTTTATTTTTATTAAATTTTGCGGAACCAAAGACTTTTAAGCCCGATGAAACATTTCAGTCTCTTTTTGGAGAAGATTTTTTTTTTTAATAATAACGAAATGGCAAAAACGACTTTTCAGTAATATACGAGTACTGCCTAAATTAGTGAAATGTCGAGTGTCTATCGTTAAATACATATCTCGACATGGTGTAAGCGGGTGAACGATGCTTGAGAAAAGATAAATGATAGGTAGTTGAAAAAGTAGAAGTAAATTGAGTATTCTCTTATTATTTACTAGAAATAATATATTTTTTTAATTAATAAGCAAATTGGGTATTTGATACGTAATCCGTACCTACTCAAAATGTAATTTTCATTTCGCTCAGAATGAATATTGCGCAACCGCTAAATGAGTTTTGGCCACAAATTTCCACTACGCATTTCATGTTTATGTACATAATACAATCAGATACATTAAAACGTGTAGTTAATATAACTTTAAGTATTAGAGTTAGTAACGATAAAGTATTTAACTCCGTATAAACATCCTGAAAAGTTTGTTTGAAATCTTGAACTTCCTTTAGTTACAAGGAAATAAGAGAATTAATTATCCTTCTAAGAATTGTGAGTTATTAAATTTACAGCTTTATATAGACGACATTATAATAATTTGGAGTGATATTATTTTGTAGATATTTTTGTGAATTTTCGCTAAAGATTGTAATTTATAATTGTTTCACATTCTCAGCCATGTGTGAGGTTTACAAAATTTAGGTACCTATTTTACTATTGGGTTAGTCATACATATTTAAGCTTCATTTATTACCACATCACACACTTTTGTCCCATAAAAATAGCCAGTTACGAAGTAACGAACAGGAGCCCTGAAATCACAACTTGTAGGTGATTGCCGCTGAACTTTTAATTGTATAACTTTCAGCCTGCCATCCACACGCGCGCAAAGTATGACGTCATCCTGCCCAAGTGGTGCACCGCCTATCTGCTCGTGCATTACAGTCTTGTTCTTTATGGCTTCTATCAACTGTATCTGCTTCACCTGGTAAGTCTTCAATTTATTTAAAATCTTCTCTTAGTGAATTGTTTTATTTTTCTTGGAGTTGGTTAATACTTTTCTCGCTTCATCTATATTCCCTTCATCATCAACCTCTATATCATAGTCTTTACGCTTGATTAATGTGTGAACTTTTAATTTGATTCTTGATTTAGCACAGATTTAAAGATTCTAGATTCCTCTAATCACATCTCGTTTAATAAATGTATGTAACTGTAAACACGTCAATGACGAACTCCTTCCCTTGTCTGTGGTCTATGTTCATTTATTACTAAACAATTTATCAGAATATAGGTAGTTGAAATGTTTAATATTGTTCCTGAATAGGTAAAAAAGCTATATAAACCTCAAAAGTAAATTTTTAAAAACGCCACAAAATCAGCTCACATACAACCCTAATTACTACAACTTTCCTCGAACAATACCACATTTAATTAACTTATCATCGTGTCCAACAAACTACAAAGATTCATCTAATTAGGAACTTGGACACTAGAGAACCCGAAATTGTACTCGATCAGTAGAATCACTCGATAAATACTTACTTAAGTCTAACTCCGAGAGACATAAGCGAGTGAACTTGACGTAGCTTCTAGAAATCCCACCGGTAGTCTCAATTTTGGTTAGCGGTTTTGCAGAGACAGTAAGTAAGATGTATTAGGAGGAACTTTGGAAAGCGACTGAAGAAACCGAGAATTTGCTACTATCATTGCCACTGTTTTTTTATGTAAAAAGATTGACAAACAGGCAGACGGCCCACCTGGTAGTAAGTGGTCACCGCTGCCTATAGACATTTGTAACACCAGAGGCGTCACCAATGCGTTGCCGATCTCGAAAGGGGAGGAGAATAGGACGTTGGGATAAGGGAGGATAGGGAACATGGGATTAGGGAAGATGGGATAGAAGGATATGAACGAAGGACAGGCCCACTCTTAGATAACAATGTCATCTTCCTTCTTTGTATAAATAAGTACCAACTTCCGAATTAATTAGACAAATAAGACATGAGAAATTTCCACAACAAACGAATGCTGCTGTAAAATGATCATCACCATCATCATCATTTTGTCCTCCCCTAACGCTTGCCACTCAGAGCGGTCCTGTGCTACTCACTTCCACCGGTTTCCCGCCGCTGTAAAATACTAAAATCAATGTCAATTCCCCAGACGATGCCGACACCAACAGTCCTGGTCCTCGTGCTCTACATCCTAGGGTCTCTCACGGTCTTCGGCATGATTCTGGACGCATCCCCAAAGGCCCCACTGCTGGAGACAGTCCGCTGCCTCGCCACCATCATCATCACGAGGTGGCTGACGCTCCTCGACCCCATGGTACAAGTGTTGTACATCATTTCTGGGCTGTTCTGGTTCATGTTCGTCTGTAACACTGTTGAAATAAAGGCGACCAAACATTGTGATTAAAGGGTTGGAATAAATGAAGTGCTGGTTTATTTCGAGTTTCTATTTAAAACCTAGAATCCATTTCTCTTCTATTACTGTCTGACTGATGTAACGATCAGCCGAAACTACTGGTCGTAGAACACTGAAATTTGACTTACAAATGTGCCGTGAGCAGTGTAGGGAAGCACTAAGAGAGGATTTCCCGAAATGCCTACGGAAACGGAAATAAGTAAATAGGACCTACTTGATACAGGCTACACCAAGTAAATAATGTTTTTTTTTAAGAAATTATGGCCTGTAATTTAAAATGAGTAAGACAGTGAATAAACGATTCCTATGTACATAAAATAAATATTTAACCACGTCACTTACGGTAATCGAAAGAAATGTTTCCAATGTGTCAGTAAACTAATTGAGTTATAGTAATGACTACAATCACGCGTCAATAAATATAACAGCCCTTGCAAATTACAATGTTCGACGGAAAAGCTATTCATTATTTTATTGAAACGATAAATAATAGCTTTTAAATTAGATTACGATGATGCAACAAAGTTGTTTGTTGCTTCCGCACTAATGCATAATTACCATGATACTAATGCATAATACTATTACCATGATGCTAATGGATTTTACTCAAACTAATTTTTTTTTCACTTATGTACGACTCTGAGTCCTTGTTGCTATAATAATTATTGGAGCTTGTCATCTGAAATATTCAGATTTTTATATAAAATACCCCGTGAAGGTATTACGAAAGATAGGTACAACAATGATGAATACGTTCATTTCCCTATAAAATATTAAGTTTGACAATAAAAGGCTATTTTTTCTGTTTCCTTAACTGTCTGTTTATTAGAGTTAATCTCCAGAACTACTGAACCAATTTGAGTACGGTTTTCAATGGTAGATAGAACATCATTTAGAGCTACATAGTGTAAGCTATTTTTCATTAAAATCGGTTTTTATATTCCACTCAGACGAAGTCGCGGGGCACAACTAGTTAACTATAATGATAAACCTTTATGGGAAAGCATCGTCGTCTTCATATCATTTTCCTTGCGTTTTACCTCTTAAGGGAGGACATATTGAAAACCTTTGTTATTGATCGCATATTTAGGGATTTTAAAACATTGTGAAGTCTTTAAGCCCAAGGTGGCTGTAATTACCAAATCGAATCAGTGGATTTAACTTCAAAATACAAATAAATTCATAGTTACTCCAAAAACTTGCAGGCATTTATCAACGTCTTGCTCAATATGAATGATAAGGGATCGACGTGTAAGTATAAGACGTCCCTACTGAATAAGACCAAAATAACCTTTCATATGCTGGCTGCCATACAAAATATCTTGTAGATTGTCGCGACCCTCATGGGTGATCCCTTGTCAAGAAAGTACAAGGCAGATAAAAATAACTTATTCATCATCATCATCATCATTTCAGCCGAAAGACGTCCACTGCTAGACATAGGCCTCCCCCAAGGCTCGCCACTCAGACCGATTCTGTGCTACTTGCTTCCACCGGTTTCCCGCGACCTTCACGAGGTCGTCGCTCCATCTTGTTGGAGGCCTACCGACAGCTCGTCTACCGGTTCGCGGACGCAACTCGAGAACTTTCCGGCCCCATCGGCCATCAGTCCTGCGAGCAATGTGCCCCGCCCACTGCCACTTAAGGTTCGCAATTACTTCCATGTTATTCTGATATCTCGCTCGCACATTTGTCAGCAAGTTCGGTTATGCGAGTCACTTTAGAGCACACCAAAGGATGCAATAACGGCATCCAAGTCATGGCCAGCTTTGAAACAGTCGCTGTGACCGAAATCGGTCTGGAAGAAGTCAGTCAGTCATTCTGATATCTTGAATAATGACACTATCTTGATATGATTGCTTCGCCAATGCAATACAAGAGTTCATTCATGATGTTTACTCTGTGATAATTTTATACTTAATTACCTCTGGTTGACCCGATCATTTATTTTTATATATATAGATAAGATAAAGATAAAAAGATAAAAAAAACATGTATTCAAGTAGGATTTTACAATCACTTTTGCATCGTCATTATGTACAATTTGATGTAGTTATCATTAAAAAACATACCGTTATCCGCTGCAAGCTTCGTCATTGATTTACGTACCTTCTTCTAATTTGTATCAAACTTTTTTTTTTTTAAACACGTACTATATTAGATTTTAACTAAGTCCTTAAGCGCACACATGTTTATTAGTCCAATTCAGGTCAGGCATTTTTGTCACTTAAATAATCTTCTACACAATAGTAACCTTTGCGCAGCAGAGCACTTTTTAAATATCTTTTAAGTTCCGGGAGGGACTGGTTCATGGCTTCTCGGTAGGGTGCCCTCTATTTGGCATAATTATTTTTGTCCGAAACTGTTTACGCATAACAGGCTTCGCATAATTTATCTACGCCGAATCTTGACTTTGCCGAATTTTTATTAAGCATAATTCTTTATTGGCCGAATGGGTGTTTAGCCGAATATTGTGTTGGCATAATGTTGACTTGGCCGAATTTAATTATGCATAATATTGTTTGGCATACTAGTAATTTACCAGAATTTGGATAGGCCGAAATATTGTGCGAATTTATGTCCGAAATAACAAATTATGTAGGGACGGTGTGCGCGGTAACACCCAAAGTTTGGAGCAAAGCCGACTCGCATAGGTTAGGTTAGGTTATTTTTTATATAAGTAAACGAAATTATCAGTTAGTAAAAATCCCCTTCCCCCCAATATCATGATTGATGTTATACAGGATACTCATTTAATTAAATCGACGAGAATAAAGGTATGCGAAAGTAGTTTTCGGCGTAACGAATTTCGGCGAAAGTAATTTTCTGCCTAAACAATATTCGAAATTCGAAAATTATGCGTGAAAACCATTCGGCGTAAATAGATTATGCGTAATAGAATTCGACCAAAGATCGTTAGGTATGCGAGTTTAGTTTCGGCGTAAACACTATTATGCCTATCCTTATTATGCAAAATCGAATTCGGCCAAAAAAAATTATGCGTAAACAAGGGGAACCTTCTCGGTATACCTATACCTACGATAGATATAGATATTAATTAAAAACCCATTCAAAAGTAAGCACAACCTTTTAAAACTAGGTCAGTATTATTATATTTCTCATACGTTTACCTTATTAAGAAGAAAACGGTTGTCGGATTGTAAAATACTTTATCATCTATGAATGCCGCTTTATCAATTATTTTATTACAGTAAAGACCTATATACACTGTCCACTTTTAAAAGGCAAATGAAACGCTGTTATCATTGGGTTACTTTTAAAAGTTAATGATGTTGATAAAAATGGCTTATTTTTATTATTACACACCTATTTCTATATTTATTTATATACATGTATTTTCAAAATTATTGTAGTATAAGTATTAAGCCTTTTTTTAGTGTAAAATATTTTACAATAAATGCCTTTTTTGAATGTTGAATTTTCCAATATCATATTTTTTACAAGAGTTGAAGAATTTTACTAAATTGCTGTTACGAGAACCAAGCACTTATTGCTGCACTTGGCCCCGTGTAGTAAGCAAAATTGAATTTGGATTTTTTGCTATTTATTTCATTTGCCTCTTATGATATGTAAATTTAATAGGGATGACGACAACTTTTTTTCCTTAGTATAGACAATTTTTTCCTTAGTTTGATAGCAGCAAGGTTATTGAAAAGTATTGGACACGTATTTTTTCTTTTTTCACGTAATCAAACTTACACGGATATATTATTGAGTTGAAATGTCGCGTGACGTCACGGTTAGGTACGATTTATACCTAACGGTGACGTAGTTAGCCCCCACTCTCCAACTTTAATGCGTTTTAACTTAGTCATTCTTTGTTAAATTGATAAAACAAAAAATATATGTCTAATATTTTTTTTTACCTGACTGACGGACTAATTAGAATTTCGATTTCTTCACCCTGTCGTCATCCCTATTAGTCATAATGATTAAGTACTACATTTTAAGCTATACAACGCAAATAAATTAATTAAATAAAAAAAAACAAGAGACTTAAACAATAATATATGCCGAAACATTCCATAACACCGAATATATGTTAAGTTTTTCTAATCACGTCCAATATAAATACGTTATTATAACCGGTTTCGGTATTATTATGAAAGTGTAACTCATATTGCATCATGGTCTAGTTGATGGTGCGCCATGTATAAATGTTAATGTATTAAACATTGTAATTATACTACCTTTATTAGTTTTAATTATTTACAATGTAAGAAATTGTGCAAACATTTGTTCTTTACATTTATGATATACTATATACTTACCTTTTGCCCGCGACTTCGTCCGCGTGGAATTTGGTTGTAGTGTTCCCGAGGGAAATTTGCGTTTTTGCCTATAAATGTCCTTTTCCTGGACTCGTAACTATCTCCATAAGTACAAGTTTTCGTCGAAATCAGTCCAACGGTTTAAGCGTGTCGAGATAGATAGCAGACAGACAGACAGATTTCATTTTGCATTTATAATACGGACCTGTGTGATCTTTATGTCAGTATAGATGGTTATTTATTTTGTCCTTATTAACTTTTTATCGATGCATTAGTAAGATTAGCCTTCGTGACACTTCGGTATTTATATAATTAGGTACAAATTTATTATTCACGCAGACGCGACTTTTTGTATTTATATTCTCAATATTTTTTCAATTAAAAATAGGTATAAAAATAAATGTTGAATCTCAAAATATTAGAATGGCATTTTGGGACTACATACATAAAACACTGCAAGTTTAGAGCAGCCATTTTGAGCCATGTTATTTTTTGGTCTTCAAGCTTAGGTACCCGATAACTCTGTGAAGTCCTATATATGAGTACATATTTAATTTAGAAAACCTACAATCCACATCCATATATGCCCACTGGGTCATTTTTGGCAAAATGAAACTGTTAAAAAGAACGGTTCAGGTTTTCGAGATCTATTCACTTCGCGCTCTAGAAATGATTATGAGTGTTAGCAAGACATGACACTGGGCATATATGGGTTAAAACTAAACCGTACACTAACAACCCTATCGTTACAATAGGCGGTATACCAATTTGAAAATGGTTTGAAAATATCGATTATAATATTATAAATGTGAAAGTGTTTGTTTGTTTATTTGTTTGTCTGTCCTTCCTTCACTTCGCAACAAGTGGACCGTTTTGGATGGAATTTGGTAGGTATGGAGGTAGTTTGAGACCCTGGGAATAACATAGGCTAGGTACTTTTTGTGCAGATATTTTCACGGGAACGTATTTCCTATGGGTCAAACCAACTTTTTTAACACTTCTATAACTATAACTATCTATATGTATAGTATCATCAGGTAGGCAAATTCTAAGTCTACGCGGGACGAAGTTCACGGGCATCGGCTAGTTATTGTTATAAATTGGAATTTGGATCGATTTTCTCAACCTTTTTTGAGATACATAAATACCTCATATGCCTTATGAGGGCAGTATTTCTCAATATGAAGTTTCCAAACAAAAAATCGTTATAGGTACTTATTCGAAATTACACCTACAAAAGCAGGACACAGCTCCCAAGATCTCTCAGGCTTGACCAGAAATAACCACCTCTGGCTCAAAAATAATAGGACAACGCATTTCCAATTTAATAGAAAATACACCCGAGGGGTCACGCGGGCTCTTTCCTCAATGAAAAGTAAATAAAACAATATATTTGATCCTTCCATTTACTTCTTAAAACATTACTAAGAGAAACTGCATTTACCGAGAAAATTACATTTGACGACCGCTCTTTGACACCGATCTTGAAAAGATCATTTTATAAGTCTCGTTCTAACGGTTCTTATAACTAATTATAAGTCTGGATTCCTCTAGTTTTTCTAATTGCTATTAGTAATAAATACAAAATTATTTAAAAGTAGAGGTACCTGTACATTTTTAAATTGTTAAATAATAGGCATGTCGGTGGGAATTTAGTTCGTGGACACATACCCCACCAGTACTGACTAATATGGTTTATCATTAGGTACCTACACATCACGAAACTTCTTTTTTTTGCGTCTTTTTACATGTAAGGTAAGAAATTACTCTTTGCTACTCGTATAACATTTTTTTTGTAAGTACGTAATAGTACATTACACACCTAGGGCGGTCAAGTAAAGAAAGTCTCAGATCGCGGGTAATTGAGGCTCGAGCCGGAGGCGAGGGCTATAATCTAGCGGTCTGAGGATTTCTTTACGACCGCCCGTGGTTAGTATACGATTTTACGTCACCACCTGGCCGTGAAGAGGGATTTTTCGTAGCGCCCAAGGGCGGTTAATCCTGCTTTTCGGCCTGGTGTGACGTAAATACTTTTTTTTGCGATATCTCATCGTGGGGTATACTTATGAAAGATCAGTCAAATTAAAAGACAAATGCATATATATTTAAAGCCTATGCATAGAATTATAATAAATCTTATAAAATTCTCTACAAATTCCGCTCCAATGACTTTTCCTGTGTCATTTGTGACGCACTTAGGTATAAATATAATTTAAGTGCATTTTTCTAAAACGAAAAAATATACGATATGGTTATAAATACCGATGCATTAAAAATAAATGTAACCAATGGTATTAAATTGTGGCAACCTTTTAAGGATACATAATTTATAAATACTTTGGTATTTTTGGAGCTCTGCAAGCAATAAAACCAATAAGAATATGAGAAAACGTTGTTTACGCTTACCTTTGACGCACACATACCTACATCCTGAATTTATAAATAGAAAATCATTTTCCTAATATTTAATGCCACATTAACATTTAAGTAAGCCATTAAATACCAAGCATACGTTGGTCTTATGAACTAAGAGAATGGACTTTAAGCTCAAAACATAATGTTCATAATTAAATGGAGTTTAAGTAAACTGCGTAGGCATAGAAGCAAAAGTGTCATTGACCTGAATCCTGATATATTTTGTTTTTAACCAGTATGTTTAGCTATTGGTTTACGGATTTCCTTTTTAAGAATAACAACAACAATACTCTTTATTGTACACCATGAACAAAAATACAGAAAAACACATAACACGTTCTTTTAAACATTTAGGATGAACTTTGGATAAAATTTGATATGTAAGTTTGTACTTCATTTATTTTCGATCACGTTAACGTACTTATTCCTTGTACTTATTATCGGCGTAATTTACATCGCAAGCGACTTAAAGAATGAATGAATGGCATTATTTGACGGGAATATACCTATTCTTTATGAAAAACAACAGGGCATTAAACAAACAAATAAATAACTTCCCACTCTAAAAAATATATATTAATCATTTCAGCCGAAAGACGTCCACTTGCTGGACATAGGCCTCCCCCAAGGCTCGCCACTCAGACCGGTCCTGTGCTACTTGCTTCCACCGGTTTCACGCGACCTTCACGAGGTCGTCGCTCCATCTTGTTGCATAAATAAAATAAATTATAAAAATAAAATGTATTAAACAAATCAGTGGCTCTACTTGAAACGGTGCATAGGGGTAGAGAGCGTCTCTAATCTCTGCATAGAGTACATTTACTGTCCATTCAGTGATAGGACATCAGAATTTATTAAAATCGTTCCTTGATTTTTTGCCCATAGTTTTTTTGTAGATATTAAAATTGGACCACCTTAAGTTAAAACGTCTTCATCGCCGACTGTCTGGTTTGTCTGTCTGTGGCATAGGTACGTGTGAGATACGAGATAGTGACAGAATCCTTGACATACAGATCGGTACGTCAACCGAAACACGTGAGGCAATTGAAATCGGTATCAACACGTGTGCTGACATAAAATAGATTTCTACAGGTGATCATAATAGACTGACAAGCTCCTAACATTGCGGGGTGCATCGAAAAAGCTCTGTATGTGAGCAAAATCCAGGGGTCGCTTCAAATGTTCATCATCATCATCATCATTTCAGCTGAAAGACTTCCACTGCTGGACATAGGCCTCCCCCAAGAGCAAATGTTCATATATGCTGCTAATCAGTATAGGTATGAGACCCGGGGAAGGGCATAGGCTACTTTTTATCATACTTATTAGTTCCCGCGGGGCAACACGATACACACGATACACCATTGCTGGAAAAAGGTATTCACGTTTTTCCACTTGCCGTATTTATCCTCTTTAACAAACGCGGCCACCGCCCGTCTAGATATCTAGTCCATCCCCCATCCATCAAATGTGTCCATCCTCCATCTATATAGTCCATCCTCCCATCCATCAAATGTGTCCATCCCCCATATATGTAGTCCATCCCTCCATCTATATAGTCCATCCTCCCATCCATCAAATGTGTCCATCCCCCATATATGTATTCCATCCCTCCATCTATCAAATGTGTCCATCCCCCATATATATAGTCCATCCCCTCATCCATCAAATGCGTCCGTCCCCATCTATCTAGTCCATCCCCCCATCCATCAATGCGTCCACCCCCATCTATCTAGTCCATCCCCTCATCCATCAAATGCGTCCGTCCCCCATCTATCTAGTGCATCCCCCCATCCATCGAATGGATCCATCCCCGATCCATTTAGTACATCCCCTCTTCATCTCACCTAAAATGAAATGACGGTTCCTTGCTTAAAATGCTTGTTTTAATTTGAATTTCTCATTGAACAAAGTTCATAATTGTAAAACAAAGTATCTCAAACGCTATAGCGTTTGAGCAGGGAACCCTCGTAATATTCAATTAATAATTAGATGGAATATTTTAATTAATAATCAGTATTTTGACAATTATGACAATGAAACCGCAATGTTAACCGCAAAGGTCGCCGCTCGGTTAATATAGATGCGTTAGTTACTCACGTTACATGGCCTATTAACACTTAGGTACTTAATGATCAACAACATTGTCACCTTCATTAGCTTTAGGTACATAATGAGCCCATTAACCTACGCTGGGCGCTAACAAATTTTGAGGAGTTTCCTCATTTTATCATGGATCTGATCATCAGAATAAAATCAACACGAAGGTTCTCGTTTACTTATTAATACCTTCTACCCGCGACTTCGTACGCGTGGAGTATAAAATTGCCGATAACTTTTCTTTCCGACATCCGATTTTAATCAAACATAGCTTATATGTTTCTCCAAATGATGCTCTATCTACCCTTGAAAACTACATTCAAATCGGTTCAGTAGTTTCGGAGATTAACTCTAACAAACAGAGAAACAGACAAACAGAAAAAAAGAAACAGAAAATTACCCTTTTATTATAGTACTAGCTTCTGCCCGCGACTTCGTCTGCGTGAAATATAAAATTGCCGATAACTTTTCTTTCCGACATCTGATTTTAATCAAACATAGCTTATATGTTGCTCCAAATGATGCTCTATCTACCCTTGGAAACTGCGTTCAAATCGGTTCAGTAGTTTCGGAGATTAACTGTAACAAACAGACAGACAGACAGACAGACAGACAGAAAAGATTTCTAAAAATCGCTGTTTTGTGGTCTACCATACATCTTTAGACTCTCCGTTCCTTTTTTGAACTTTTCTGTCTATGTACAGACACGCTGGGTTCTGCTCTTTTATTATAGTATAGATATACACGGTGGGTCAGAAAATATGGCAAATAATTAACCCACAGTATCGACTATCGATTCTAAGTATATTGTATAGGTCTTTAATTTTTTTTTCAGTTGGTAAAAAAAACATTTTGTATAGGATTCAGGCGTCGCTCACACAACCAATCCCATACACAATTATTTTTATTACTAATTCAAAAAAAATTGAAGACCTATACAATATACTTAGAATCGATAGCCGATACTGTGGGTTAATTATTTGCCATATTTTCTGACCCACCGTGTAGATAGACAGATAGATTTCCGGTAAACATACATGAAAAATTAAACAAATAAATAATCCTTATTTGAAGTTGGTTAAAAAGTACAGTGCGTGAAGCTACGTTGCATTCTTTTGTAATAAGTACCTAATTCGTTTTGCAATGCAAGTTCATTACATTACTGTAATATTAGACGTGAAGTTTACAAATAAAATTGCTTCTTCGACTTTTTTTCAAGTAACCTACATACTTAAATTAACGCATTTCTTGTTTATCTTTAACATGTTTTACCATTATTAATTATAGCCTACTCATATTGAAATCTTATTATCAGTTATTCAGTAAGCATACTTATATAATGTTATACTTTAAACGTGCTAATATTCTATATAAGCTTCTGCCTGCTACTTCGACCGCATGGAATTCGGTTATCGCGTTCCCGCGGGAACTACGCGTTTTCCGGGATAAAAAGTAACCTATGTCCTTTCTCGGGTCTCCAACTATCTCCATGCCAAGTTTGAGCTCAATCGGTCCAGCAGTTGAAGCTTGAAGAGGTTACAGACAGACAGAGTTACTTTCGCATTTATAATATTAACTAGCCCGCGATTTCGCCCGCGTGGAATTCGGTTATCGCGTTCCCGCGGGAACTATGCGTTTCTCCGGGATAAAAATGGAAAAAAATCTCAATCGGTCCAGCGGTTGAAGCATGAAGAGGTAACAGACAGACAGACCGACAGAGCTACTTTCGCATTTATAATATTAGTATGGATTTATCCAAGCGGTTTCAGAAACGGCTTTACCGTTTTGGACGAAGTTAGTGAAGGTCGCAGGAATCCAGTGGATGTGTGAGCGGCACAGAACCGATCCGATACCGATATGAACCTTGTGGGAGGTGGGGGTTGGGGATTTCGGCTGCCATGAATGATGATGAGGCATAAGTACAATTATTGTAAAGATTTGTCATTTTTCTAAAATGTGTGCTGACATTTGATCTATATAGTAAACTATTATATGTAATAATCTATTAAGTGGTAGGTATGTACTACTACTACAGCCTACTTACGTCCCACTGCTGGGCACATCACGAGAGAGTTTGGGCTATAGTCCCCACGCGGGCCCAGTGCAGATTGGGGACTTCACACACATCTTTGAATTACTTCTCAGATGCGTGCAGGTTTCCTCACGATGTTTTCCTTCACCGAAACTACTATCAGAATGAGTATGTACTATCAGAAAGTAAACACTACAAGGCGTGTGGCGCCCCAAGCGGCGTGTATTAATAACGAGATTAACACTTCAATGCGGCTCCGGTCGAAACATATTGTCAATTCTTTTTTTAAATTTTGTTACTGTGAAATATTTTTTCCTTTTTTTTTTGTTTCTTCTTTATTATGGGCATATTCCATTATTAAGATAAAGGCGATAACAATGTTTTGGGTTTATTGCATACTTAAATTAATTTAAGTACCTATGTATTTAGTGATGAAAACTGTTCTTTTATATCTTTTGTTTCAATAATTACACGGTACAAATAACCTAAAACATTTGTCAACTCATATTTTATTAGTACGTAGCAGTAGCAAATTAATTTTTACGTATATTATGAGCTTATTTATAAATCAACTGATACACTTTATTTTATTCTGTTCTGATTTTATATGTAACAGAGAAGATTGTTTCTGCAAATTCGTTGTAGGTTCGTCATATTATTTATCATAAAAAAGTACCCAGTGTAAGTTAAATGTCGAAAACATTTCGATGTAAAACTCTATGAGATTCATCGATTGCAGGCTTAATGAACAAACAACATGGTAAAGCTGGACCACTCACCAAACTCTTACAATTAAACAAAAAAAAAAACGATAAAAATATCCCTTTTTTATTGACACGCTGCCAACGCGACCAGTGGCAGTGTTAACACTTACCGTACGAGGCTATTTATACAAATACGACCGACTTACAACTACGCATGCATTCGTTTGTTTGACACCGCGCTCGATCGGTCAAGTGGTCACATCGTGACCAATATTACAATCCCGCTGTTACAATCCCGATTTTAAGACCGATTCCGACCAATTGTTGAAACTCTGACTTCACTGCCGCGCGGCCGGTAGAAGGATACGTTATTTTGTTATAATGTTAGGTGTGAGTGTGTACGTGTACTGACAGTTTTGTGTTCCGAGTTTTAGTTGCTGGTAAGTGTTTTTATCTTATCTAGCCTATTAGATCCCACAGCTGGGCAAAGACCTCCCCTCCTCTCTTCCACTCCTCTCTGTTCTTTGCCAGTTCTGGCCAACCCGATCTAAAGCTGTCTAGGTCGTCGCGCCATCTCCGTCTAGGTCTGCCTCTGCAAAGTGTTTTTACGAAATGATTTTTTTGATGTTTTTTCATGCGATTTAATATTTTAGTCGATGTTTTATCTAATAACTAGAAGACAATAAATAGGTGGGTCTGTACATTTTACATTACGGTTGTAATAATAATAGTAAACATTTTTTGAAATGTGATTCTGTTAGTTGCATTTTATTCTCTTTACTCACCTGTAATTATTATATTTAGGTACCTACTTATACCGCGATAATGTAATTTTTCATTCGGCTGTTAATATGCGTCTATTAATTACGATGTAGGTAACCGTTTTTAAATCAAACTCCGTGTTTATATTTTTCCGATCTTTATTTAGAATAGAATAGAAAATCTTTATTTTCGATACTGTAACAATAATTCTTAAGGCTATAACTTATGATCTAAGAGGAAGGAATGTTACAGTAAACCGAAAATAGGAGTCCACTCAGCAGTGAAGTCGAGGCACAGGACCTCGACGCCGATTTTCAGTGGCTCCATAAAATAAAATAAAAGAAATAAAGAAAGACAAATAAAAGTTAAAATTGAACTGTAAATGGTACATATTCAAGCTTGTACTGGTGGTAGTGGTAATTGGGTACAATAACAAGAATGCGGTGCTAAGACTGAGTACGTAATGTTTAACTATTAGAAGTTACATTTCCTTTGGCCACAACCAACACAACTATCAGTATGGATTGTTACAAGTACTAAAAAGTATTCATTATCATCATCATCATCATTTCAGCCGATAGACGTCCACTGCTGGACATAGGCCTCCCCCAAGGCGCGCCACCCTGACCGGTCTTGTACCACTCGCATCCACCGCGTTCCCGAGACCTTTACAAGGTCGTCACTCCATCTTGTTGGAAAAAAAAGTATTATAAACGCGAAATTAGTTCAGTCTGTCTGTTTGTTACCTACTTATTCACGCTTCAACCGCTGGACCGATTTAGATGAAATTTGGTAGAAAGTCCTGGGGGTGGATATAGGCTAATTTTTATCCCGGAAAACGCATAGTTCTAGTGAGGACGCGATAACCGATTTCCGCGCGAGTGAAGTCACGAGCAGAAGCTAGTAATATTACAAAGGAAGCTAAGTTGCTACTTCCTTATAATAAATATCACAATACACATGTTACATTTAATATACTTAATACAAAAGGTAATAAAACCGTTACGTAAATGTAACTCATATCTTTATCTTACCTTATCAAAGCAGTATTAAACTTATCAAGACCTAGTAATCACAACGTTATTTCAATACTCAGTCAGGGAATCTCCACTTGAGAAGACCTAAAGTAATTTCACCCTTACTACTACCCGTTAAGGTATATGGTTACTAGTTCCTCAATTACGTTAGCAGCATTTTGAACTTGCTAAGGCTATCTAGAACATTGTAACAGGTCAAGGATCTCATATCGGTATCAAAGAGATATATTATTTGCATTTCGCTCGCGTGTTTATAAATTGAAACGTGGAATTATATGTTATATGAGTTATGATGTCAAAGAAAGACATCAATCATAATAATCAACACACTAAGATATCAGACAATGAAGAACTTTAGCAAGATGAAGTTAACTCATAAATTCTGCAATAGAAAAAGGCAGCAATAAACATCTTCCCACTAATCAATGATGGCGGTATTGATGATGACTGATTGAGTGACTGGTTCAATCTTTATTCATTTCCACAATTTACATTGTACAAACATAAACAAAAATGCCGAGGGTCGGGGGTTCGATTCCGGCTCGCACCTCTAAGTTTACTTATGTGCGAAATTCAATTTGAATTTACCACTGAGCTTTTCGGTGAACGAAAACATCGTGAGGAAACCTGCACGCATCTGCGAAGCAATTCAAAGATGTGTGTGAAGTCCCCAATCCGCACTGGGCCCGCGTGGGGACTATAGCCCAAACCCTCTCGTGATGAGAGGAGGCCTGTGCCCAGCAGTGGGACGCAAATAGGCTGTAGTAGTAGTAGTAGTAGTAGTAGTAAACAAAAATGTAATCTGCAAGCACTAATATAACAAACTCGCTATTAATATGCATAAAGAAGTCAATTTAAAATCTCTCAAAGAGTCAGAGGAACATTAAATACAGATACTTGATATTACTAAAAGTCAATCTTTAGCAATATAAACAAAATAAGGTAGGTTTATAGTTTATTAGTAGTAATGCTTAAATGTTTATTTTTATAAAATAAATTCTCTATTCTTTTTTATCCTCATATAACATGATATTTATGAAATCATTAAAAATCTACAATATTCATTAGTATTCAAAATCATCCTCTACTTGCTTCCTGATGAAGGTACTAATAATTTCAGTACGAAATTGACCTATAAACCTTCGAATTCATGAAGTCGACCCCGAAACTTTCGAGACTTCGGAAGTAAGTTAACATCGCCATAACCGGAAACTTGTGTTCGGAAATACAATTGAAAATTCAATTCGAATGTTTCATTGTACCTAATCTTATAAAATAAATGTTTATTGATATCGATTCCCTATCAAAGTTCGTTTTTGTGTGTCGTTTCTAAAGATTTGTAAGAAGGGAAGCTGGGAGATAATATTTACTCATTAAATTCATCTCTGATCCCGTTGTTTACAATTGGATTTCCTTACATTTCAACAAGCTCTATAGTTTACTTCCTTTCTCTACTCCTAATCAGGTCAAAGACCTCGATCCCTTGTTCTGCTTGGTTCAGTGCAAGCTGTATAGCAAGGAAGATCTTTTCAACGTATTTCCATATTATTTGCGTCTTATAAACTTTCCACCTTAGCTGATTTATAAAATGTTACCGAATATAACGTTCGTATTGGTACATAAACAAAATACCAGCACAATCTAAAGTAATAGCAAGGCCAAGGTTGGTAAACAGCTCGGTCGCCCTGGCCATTCAAACATACTCGATAGGTTGTTTTATGTGACTTCCGCAGCATCAAATAGGTCGTTCAACTCAGGAAGTAGTGTTTTCATCGCTATTCCTATGATCATCATCATCATCATCATCATCATCATCATCGTCATCATCATCATCATCATCATCATCATCATCATCATCATCATCATTTCAGCCGATAGACGTCCACTGCTGGACATAGGCCTCCCCCAAGGCGCGCCACTCAGACCGGTGCTGTGCCACTCGCATCCACCGCGTTCCCACGACATTTACAAGGTCGTCACTCCATCTTGTTGGAGGCCTACCGACTGCTCGTCTACCAGTTCGCGGACGCCACTCCAGGACTTTCTGGCCCACCGGCCATCAGTCCTGCGAGCAATGTGCCCCGCCCACTGCCACCCTATGATATTGAACTCCAATTTGTGCTAGTAGTCTATTAAGACAGTTTTACACAAGTCGAGATTTGCAAAAAAATCGATACCTATTAGAGTACTTCAAGGAACGTAACTTGGTACAGACTTTCTTTTTAGTTGTTATACTTTCCTGGAACTTTATTAATAATGTTGGCACAACAGATAAACAATCTAACATGTTTACAAGGTGACGTGGAAGGAAGTAAGTATATGAAATTTGTTTTTATATGGCTGCATTTCCTTGTTTCCTTGTTCAAATATTTACCTTATTAGGTTCTTACATGAGAACTAACATACCCATAAAAGAATTATCTCAACACCTCTAATAGTACATTACTGATCTAGGGTGGTGAATTCGTAAATGTCCCAAATCGCAGGTTTCTGTAATGTACCATAAATATGCGATCTGGGGCTTTACGAATTACCGCCCGTGGTTTGTCAAAAGTTTTACGTCTTGCCTTAGCCAAGAAGTGAGATTTCCTCTCCGCGTAGCGGGCAGAAAATCCCACTTTACGGCCAAGGGTGATGTAAATACATTTATTTATACACGGTGTTTAACACAGTGATATATTAATATCAAAACCTTCTTCTGGCTAGCCCAATAACATTAGAACCATTAAAAAACGTTTTGCATATTTGTTACTAATGTAGAGCCAAACCATCCATAAAAATTACAAGCCCTCGCTGAGGGTAGATTCACTTAGCTTATTCTAGTTGTTCATTAGTTGTTTTCAGTTATTTGGCTCTCAAAATGTATGAACACCTCATGGGATTGCGCAAATCGGATTACATACATTTAAGACCTAATTATTCTGCCCTGACCACGTCCGCTTGGAATTCGGTTATACAGTTTCCGCTAAAAAAACCACCTAAAACGAAACCTATGTCTTCTTTCGTGACTCAAATTACCTATACCCATACCAAATTTCATCTTAATCGGTCCAGTGGTATAACGTGAAAAGGTACCTAACAGATAGAGTTACTTTCGCATTTTAACATTACTAGGATTACGGGATAAAAATTCAATGGCAAATTTCATCCATATCCTCCAGCGGTTGAAGCGTGAAGATATAACAGACAGACAGACAGAAAGACAGACAGAGTTACTTTCGCATTTATAACAATAGTATGGATTCTCTGTGAGAACTCTCGAAAGTTCGGCAGTAAACTTTTAATTAAAGAGTTCTCGAAAAATCATAAACACACAGCGTACGAGTATAAACGATGTCATGATGTACTTATCTTACTCCAAGATTACTCCGTACTTTATAAGGATTATAATGTAAGAACGATAATCCTTTTAAATTGTCACTTGAGTCTTTATTTTCGTTTAATCCACAAGTGTAAAAAAAGTAACCTTTCTGTGAGTTGCAAAGCCTGTTGCCACGCGAGTATTGTAAACGAGAATAAATTTTGTTGTCATTTGAAAGCTGTTCAGAAGGCCAGGGTCATCCATTGTCTTATTTTAATGGCTATCAGCTACGACAGACGGGCCAACAGCCAGACGAACTCATCTGATCATACATACAAAAACCAACGGCCATACAGCGGCGTCGTTGATCGGGTCGCCACCTTCCCTAAGAAATGGTTGAGGGAGGCGATGGCTGAGATACGCGTCACGCTCGTGAACGGGTGCTGTCTGTGGGGTCCGGTCTGTTCATGCTTGCAAGGACGTTTAAAAATAATCATTAGCTTTAAATATATTACTAAGTCAAACATTTTAAGCGAGAGACCTCATCATGTTCTTATTGACATGTATTAATGAACTCTTTTATACATGATGTATTTCATTATTTATTGACATTTTGAGACTGTCGACATCTATGGAATTTATATTTATTTGACAATGGAGGCCATCTCCATAATAATTTTTTTTCTGGACCCTTGGAGACTATACATCTCTAAGATCTTAGATTTAAGTTTAAGTTAGGGACTATACATCCCTTCAATGTATTTGTAGTACGTACCTATATGTATATTTTATACATGTAATGTAAATGTTATAACTATGTGTAAATTTTGAAAAAAGGCCTTCTGCTTGAGTTTGTTGCGGCGCTTCTTCTCAAGCAATGGGTCTAGGAAGCGCTAGTAAATTCTTTTCTGACGTGTAAAAGTGCCCCTATGTGGCCAACTTGCTGAATAAATGATTGAATTTTGAATTTTGAATTTTCAACCACCACAACAGCCTATTTATGTCCCACTGCTGGGCACAGGCCTTTTTTCATCACGAGAGGGTTTGGGATCGGTGCGGATTGGGGACTTCATACACCCCCTTGAATTACTTCGCAGATGGATGCAGGCTTCCTGATGATGTTTCCATTCCACGGAAAGCTCTGGTAAATTCAAAGTGAATTTCGAACATTAGTAAACTGAGAGGTGCGAGCCGGGATCGAACCGCGACCCTCTGCATACCAGGCGGAGGTCGAACCATTAGGCCACCACGGCTTCTGTGATACCATTTTCGTATATTATAAGTAGATACTTCTTCTTCTCTTTAAATAATGGCTTCTGTTTATATGCAAGACAATTTCGCCAATGTCAAGTAATTGGCCTACAGGGCGACAGTGTACGGTAAAAATGATAAAAGTACGATAAAAGATAAATCAAGTAAAAATGGGGAGGCTCAACAAACGTCAACCATCTTGGACGACGGCCATTGAGTTGACCCCAGTAGATACTTTCTATTCTTACTGGAAGCGATGTACAAGGTGGCTCTCTGCATACTTCGCCCGATCCTTGGCGATAGTGAAAAGTTCTGCGGCACTCGTGATCCCACTCCACTTGCGTATGTTGCGAAAATCTAAACCCGGGGATTCTTCGCACCCTTGTCCCATTGAAGGGATGCCAGGCACTCGGGGACGCAGCTTTTTGAAACTTTTCCATGTTTTGATGTGTCGCTGACGACTAGGGAATACAGTGCAGTGGTTTCCCGTTGCCTTCTGCACCAGACTTTTAGAGGATATTTGGTCCCCAAGGACACTGAAGCCTCTACTAGTCAGTTGTTCGACTGAGATGATGGTTATCCCGTGTACACGATCGCAATGACCAAGGGATTAGAATTACAAATAGCCATTCTGAGCAAGCACCCTGCCGATTTCGAGACCAACTTCTTCAGTAGGTGGTAGTTTACACAGTTCCTCATATTCTTTACTACTCTTAACTATTATAATACTGAGAAAAGTCATGCAATTCCAGATACTATTATTAATTACGTTAATCGATCTCTGCTTGAGGTCAAGTTATCAATTGAATACGTTATTTTATTACCTTACTTATCATGTGCTTGTAGCATAAACATAGTTACTGTCTTTATTAAATAGGTACTTGTGTTGTCAACTAAGTGGATGCATTTAAAAACATTGCACTGAGTAAATATTTCATAACATTATACATATTTTCTGCCCCGTTCTGTCGTCATCATACTGCTACTACTATTACTCCAGCCTATGGTATGGTGAACCTACTACAACAGCCTATTTACGGCCCACTGCTGGGCACAGGCCTCCTCTCATAACGAGAGGGTTGGGCTATAGTCCCCACGCGGGCCCAGTGCGGATTGGGGACTTCACACACATCCTTGAATTACTTCGCAGATGCGTGCAGGTTTCCTCACGATGTTTTCCTTCACCGAAAAGCTCAGTGGTAAATTCAAATTGAATTTCGCACATAAATAATTTCAGAGGTGCGAGCCGGATTTGAACCCGCGACCCTCTGCATGAGAGGCGGCAGGTCAAACCACTAGGCCACCACGGCTTATTAGGATGGTGAACCTATTTCAATGATATTTGATTTTTTGGATTTTTCTAATAGGATAATAACCATTGAAATATCAAAAAAATACACGCAAAAAAATCATAATAACTTTAAATATGATTTTAAAATTCACTTCCGCCATCTTCTGCAATTTACAGCTCACGTCACACATGACTGTTAGGACCGCCTAACGAGCTGACCCGGCGAACTTTGTACCGACAAAGTTCGTCGGGTCAGCTCGTAGGTACTAAATGTATAGGTAGTATTTCAGTTTTAAATATCTAACTGCTGCGTAAACAACTTGTCAAAACAAGTACCCCACTGTTTGCTAATTTTGTGTGACAACGACGTATTCACAATTAAGAATGATGATTAAATTAAATGACGATATCTTAGAACAAGGTAAGTATTTTATTCCTTGACTTTATGAATAAAAAGTAGCTATTGCCTACCTATCACGGATAAAGGCACAAAGACGTATTTACTTTTAACAAAACAACAAACTTGCAAAATACATAGATAGTATACGAGTATTATTGAAAAGATCAATAGGTACTTAAATAAATGACTGGTACAAAATTAAAAATAGATTCAAAATTCAAATTCAACTAAAAAAAAAAAAAAATATTCAAGCTTTTATTTAAGTAGTTTTGCCTGCCCCCGATGTTTGTCTGCTCTCTGTTTGTAATCAAATCTTGCAAGTTAAATTTGATTCAGTTGCCGGTTACAATAGCTGAATTTTTGCATGCATGTGTAAATAGGACGACAATGCAAAATTATTATGACATGGAGCTGATGATTTAAAAAAAGTTTTTTTTTTTAATTGTAGCTTGTTTTCGATCGAGTAATGTTTTGGTGCCAGAACCGCGTATACGTGTAATACCTTGTTTTCCCCGCGAAATAAGTACTACAAACTTTTTCCATTCTGGAACTTTCGGGAACGTTCGTTCGATGGCCTCGGGAAGTTTCCATTTAATATTCAGGGTTATATGTACCTATTTTATTTACATGGTGCATTCTAAATATGTTATTATTTGTGTTGGTTGTTACGTGTATTTTGTACCTAATTATTATTTTGCTGTCAGATACATTGCCTTTTGCGATATAAACCCATATGCGGTAATTACGGGATATGATTTTTCCCGTTCCCGTAGGAATCTTAGTGTTCTACACAAGCAATCCACATGCCCAATTAGTCTACAACGTGAGTTTTTTCAAGGGTAGTGCTATCGCTTATTTACGACTATCCTACAGAGGTCAGAGATCATAGTTTTTTCCATTAAAGAGTACCTATATCCTAAAGCTTTATCATCACTTTGTATCGTAAATAAATATTGTTCTATAATTCAACTAGCTTCTGCCTGCGATTTCGCCCGCGTGGAATTTGGTTATCGCGTTCCCGCAGCAACTATGCGTTCTTCCGGGATGAAAAGAGCCTAAGTAGCCTGTCCTTTCCCGGGACCCCAACTATGTGCATACCAAATTGCATCTCAATCGGTCCAGCGGTTGAAGCGTGAAGAGGTAACAGACAGACAGACAGAGTTACTTTCGCATTTATAATATTAGTATATGGTATACGACGCGTCATATTCAGGTAACATAAATATCTGTTCTCCAAGTTTAAATCTACATCGATATAAAATTGAAAGTCGAAAAATAAGAAGTCGTATGACTGCTACTACATTTCTTTTCCCTAATCGTAATTTCAACGAAATTGATATGTGTCTGCTTGGAAATGCTGGAGAGCTGAGTGAGGCCCGGTTTCTATATCCACAAAACGCCTCGTATCGGCTACGGATGCTTAGAATTTGCCGATTGTATATGGCGAAAGTGTGATTTTTTTAATAGTTTTGTGGACATATTTATGAACCAGGCATTACAAACTGACCCTCTGATCGTCACTTTTCACATGTGACTGTTAAAACGCTGCGTGTTGTTCAGCTCAACGTCCGTAATAATTTCATTAATTAGATTTACTTATCTACCGTCGAAGAGGATAACGGTCATATTTAGCACTAATTATCATTTAAATGCCCTGTTATCGCGTGAAATGTCCGTAAAATATGAATATTTGTAATCTCATTATACATATTTAAGAGAAACTTATCTATCTCAACATCCAGTCAAGCATTTGGACGAGTTAATTAAATAATGTACTATTTTTCCTTCTTAGTAAATTACGAACGCTGTGTTCTCAGTGCCGTAGACAACATTGCATTTCTGATGTGAAATCGTGCCAAAAATAAAGTAATTAGCTGCTCATTTTAATATAAGTACTGAAGGTAATAAAATAATATACCTGAAGTACGCCGCGGCAATGCTGACTCCATAAAAATATTGTGATAAAATGTTGCTTAGGTCATTCTTATAATTACCGATTAAATAGTCATATTATTCATCATCATCATCATAATCATCATCATCATTTCAGCCGAAAGATGTCCACTGCTGAACATAGGCCTCCCCAAAGCCTGCCACTCAGATCGGTCTTGTACCACTCGCATCCACCGCGTTCCCGCGACCTTTACAAGGTCGTCACTCTTGTCGAAGGCCTACCGACAGCTCGTCTCCCGGATCGCGGACATAATATATGTATACGATCGGGTACGCAAATTCTATGTCTATAGACTAGGAACACCCGTGCAAAGCCGGGACGGGGATAAATATAACAGTCATAAAGTCTGTTTATAAGTAGGTACCTACAACACATTTTCCTAAGGAGTCGTCCATGTATCAGAATTAAAATTAACAATCTAGGATACTTCCCTAATAATTGTAATATAAAATTAGGTTTTCCATGTTACAGAACATTTTGTCAAATAAAAGAATTAAAATTATTATAAGCCGCTCTTCTTTTTTCAGGTAGCAAAACAGCACAATGGATTTTTCTTACGCCAACGCAACGGTGGAAACAAGCTCGATGGCGACTTATCTCAAAGGTGTGGGAAGACTATTCTACATAATGTCCCCACAAGACCACATGTACGAGAATAAAGAGGACGTCCCCAACTTTTTTAAACAGGTACCTACGTTGGCCCATCATCAGTTTATTTCACTGCTGGGCACAGACCCTCCTGTCATCATGAGAGTCCAGGCCGATTGGACGCTTCGTGTACATCTTTAAATCCATACTAATAATTATAAATGTCGGTAGGCCTCCAACAAGATGGAGCGACCGTTTGGTCCGTTTTCGTAGTTGCGGTTTCGTAATTGGCTACGAAAGAGGAATTATTTTTCGCTGTTTCGTAATTAATTATCAAACAAGAATTTATTTGCTGTTTTCGTAATCAAGTTTCGTAATTAACTACGAAATAAGATTTTATTTCTGTATTCGTAGTGAATTGGCTACGAAAGAGGAATTATTTTTCTTTGCTTCGTAATTAATTATCAAACAAGAATTTTATTGCTGTTTTAGTAACCGATTTCGTAATTAACTGCGATATAAGTTTTTTTT
This sequence comes from Aethes cnicana, assembly GCA_963971205.1. Classification (NCBI taxonomy): domain Eukaryota; kingdom Metazoa; phylum Arthropoda; class Insecta; order Lepidoptera; family Tortricidae; genus Aethes; species Aethes cnicana. Next base: position 1,920,549 of record OZ020280.1, on the reverse strand, counting down.
TTCCATGTTCGAAGTGAATTGGCTGGGAGAGAGGAATTATTTGTAAATTTTTCGGTGTTCATAACATAGTTTTTAGGGTTCCGTAGCCAAATGGCAAAAAAAACGGAACAATTATAATTTTGTCATGTCCGTCTGTCCGTCCGTCACAGCTATTTTCTCGGAGACTAGTTTGGGAATATAGAATTCAATAAATCTTTAAAGGGAAACATATCCCCAGCAGTAGAAGTCTACCGGTTGAGATAAAGTTAAACATATGTCATATAAATTGGTCCAGCGGGTTAAGCGCGAATAGGTAACAGACAGTCAGACAGATTTTGTAAGAGTGTTTGTTGCCCCTACACAGCTAAACCAATTTTGATGAAATTTTGTGAGCATATTTGAGTGGTTCCACTTCCATGGATGAGTAGAAATTATTAACCGGCCAAGTGCGTGTCGAGCCACTCGCAATGTAGGGTTCACTAGCTAGGCAACTATTGAATGTACAATTTTTTTACTTCACCGAGTACATTTGTTTAAGTTGGTCAGTTATTTATTACTCGTTAATTTGGGCTCTTTTCGAAACGTTACATAGGGAAAACGAGATTCCATATCCCTGCGCTCATGCGTCACGGCGCTCAAATTGAACTTTAAATGTAACTGTTTAAAGTTCGGTTTAAATTCAACGCCGCCGCGCGCGCTGGATAGGGAATCTCCCTTTAACGTAACGTGTCGAATAGAGCCTCTTGTACAGCCTCCTTAGCTCCGGTAGTTTTTATTTTAATTCCGTTATATAGGTATACTACTTCCATGGGTCTTTGCAGCTCTCCAAAAACAATGATTTAGCAGGCAGGGGGTGGGGAAACGTGTTTCTAAGAAAAAATAGCACTTTAAAGCTTTCTAATATTTCACAAACCATTCCCTAAATAGAAAAACGTTTCAGGCCAACCCACAATACTTCAAGACCTATTTAATGGCACCCGACATTATGGTATACGCAAGAAAAAAAATTATAACATCCCAATTTTAGGTGGGAAATACTAATTTTATTTTTCAAAAATTTATTTTACTTAGGTACTTTGTCGGTCATATTCATGCCAAATCACAGCTTTATAGAACTAAGCATCTCCGAGATATGCTGAGGGCGGACGGACAGACATATTGGCGAAGCTATAAGGGTTCCTTAATGACTACGGAATCCTAAAAATGGACCTCGAAAGTAAGTGCTGGTTTTTCGAGCAGGGTAAAGTCTGTCGGGCTCACTAGTAAATAAATTCTTGTTTAATAATTCATTACGAAAACAGAAAAACGAATGTGTTAGTAATTAACTACGAACGAAGAAAAAATACTCGATTACGGAAACGGAAAATAAATTCTTTTTTGATAACTAATTACGAAACAGCGAAAAATAATTCCTCTTTCGTAGCCAATTACGAAACCGCAACTACGAAAACGGACCAAACGGGAGCGACGACGAGAAACCGGTGGAAGCAAGTAGCACAGGACCGGTCTGAATGGCGAGGTTTGGGGGAGGCCTATGTCCAGCAGTGGACGACTTTCGGCTGAAATGATGATGATGAATTATAAATGAAAAAGTGTTTGTTTGTTTGTTTGTTAGGAGTTCCTTCTTAGCGGCCGTTGACTATAATTTACTTCCTATTCCACAATATTAATAAAGGTGAATATCTTTAAAAGCATTTTAAAAAGGCCGCATTTTTGGCTAGCATTCCACAGGCCTACAACACATGTTTATGAAATCCGGCTAAGAATATTATCCAAGAAATATGGCGGCCGGTCGGCGAAATTGCATACCTCGCACAAACGATGTTGAGGTTACGGAGAAGGCCTATAATATTAGTAGGAGATGCGGCCTTAGGAATATTATACCCTCGCCTCATCTGTTATTTGAAGCAACCCAAGTTTAAAATATTTGATAATTAGGATATTTAATAAACTACCTAGCTTTATAATTAGCTAGCCGTTTAAGCGTAAAGAGGTAACAGACAGACAGAGTTACTTTCGCATTTAAAATATTAGTATGGATATAAAATATAATATATAATATTGCTTATTATATTGCTTAGGTTAGGCCGTATCTCCTCTATATCTGTTAAAACCAATTTTATGATAGGTTTTTAAAATGTTTATTTCTTTAAAAAAAAAATCGCTGAGTTATTTGATACAAACGCAAGCGGAATCGCGAAATCAGAATCCAATTTCACAATTTAGGTTTAGTTTTAATTGGAAGCCAAATTTCACGTTTGTAAATGACAACTCCCTATTTCGTGGTGAATTAGGGTAGAGTTCTAAAATAATAAATGTTATTCAAATACTGACTTGCCTACAGTCCAATTTTAGTATAAGGCTTTAGGGCTTTAGGCGGTAGGCTTTCTGATTTCTGTTTAATTTTTCTGTGATACATCAAATAATTCTTAAATTTTAAAATAAATTCGCATAATATGATGCATCGTATGTTAGTTGTCATTTCAATAAATATAAATTAAAACGTACTCGAATAAATAGTATTGTTTAAATAGGTACTTAAATGTGTATTTGTTTGTTCATTTATAGGTTTTTGCACAGTAAAGTTTGTAACTATAACTAGATTCCTGAATTTTGTAAATGAATAATTCTCAATATCTTTATTATGATGACACCTCCCAAAATGTAACTAAATCTGTATTTAAAAGAACGTACAAAAATACTATTGGCATATTCGATTTAAAGTCTTACCTATTGGACTGGAAATTTATACGTTTAAGTAAATAATTATCTTAAAACGACGAGCGAAAAACAAGTATAAGTAAATTCCTTGAACCGTGTGACCTTTTATGATGCCGATTAGAAATTGCAACACAAGATAACTATAATGTCGTTCAAAATAATTCGTCCGATCCAATTTGATTTTATGACAGACGATTTTCAAGGTCCGATTTCTTCACACGTAGGTACGAGTATTCTAAATCAGGTCAATTGCTTGTACTTTCAAATAAGTTACCCAATAGTAATAAGAGCACGTGGTACACGCTTGGTATTTTATTTTGAATTATAAATAATTAAATCACATTCTAATACATGAAATTTATTGACTTTGTAGTATAGACTTAGTAGGACCTGCTAGTAATTCATTATTTTAATTGATTTTCAGTACATAAAGCAGGCATACTTCTTTGTATTTAGTTTAAGGTAATATTTTAAAATAGTACAATTTATTATATTTTACATCACCCTTGGCCGTAAAGCGGGATTTTCTGCCCGCTAAGCGGAGAGAAAATCTCACTTCTTGGCCAAGGCAAGACGTAAAACTTTTGACAAACCACGGGCGGTAATTCGTAAAGCCCCAGATCGCATATTTATGGCCCTCACCTTCGGTTCGGGCCACAGAAACCTGCGATCTGGGACATTTACGAATTCACCACCCTAGGTCTGTAATGTACTATTTTAACATCTCTTCAAAGTTCTTCTTCCTACGCGCCAAGTTCCAACCAAGCCAACAGCCAAGTTAACAGTTGTTTTATGAAACTTGACCATAAGTTTAAAAATGTATATCTATACTATGTTTTTTTGCCAATAAAATGAAGTTAGCATCACTAATTATGTGATAATTCTTGTCTTATTTTATAGAAATGTGGTCTTACAGAGCTTTCATAAGACCGGCCCTTAGCGTCATTGTGAGTTATGTAGTTCAATCACCATCCTTCGGTCGATCATGGTTCATTGACCTGTTGCCCACTTGCTATTTTATAACATGGATCTTTTACACTGCACGGCATGCGGCATTTTGCTATCGTTGCAATATCCACCTAATTACTTAGATGCAACAAAGTTTAATCTACTTAGAACATTGGTGTGTAGCTGCAACGCGAGAACTAGGTTTCGTATACCATTATTTCATTGGAAATTGATCTTTGTAGTTACTTGTTTAAGATCGATGGTAACTGGATTACTGTTTGGATATCGGGTTGCAGTGGTTTCTCAATGCTTTTGCAAAGTCCATGTAATTTTATATACGTTGACACTTTGCGCTGTCGTATGCATACAATGAAGCCATGCCATGCCACTCGTATGATATTTCTATCGATTATTTGACGTGGTGAAACTAATCAATGTCTGTCGAGTCAATTTGAATTAATTCACCTGATAGTGATTTCGTAGTACAATCACGAGCATGTACCTACGAGAAGATAAAATGGACACAGTGACTCCGAGAAAATATAGAACACTACACGACTATTAGGCCAAATTGTCATGTATGAAAACTTTGCACCCCTACACTTAATATTATATCATATCATATTGGTTTCTGAAAAGTTTAAAAATAGCTAGAGAATGCAAATAATAACAAAATCAGTTTTATGTTTTGCATCTCAAAATGCAAACAGGATACTTTTGTCGTAAACACGATTTTTCAAAAAAGTTCGTTTTTATTGCAGTCATGGCCTTATTTCTTCATCTTCATGATACTGGAGCACATAGTGCTCAGGCTGGAAGGCAAGCCAGGGATAAGACTGAACGACGGCATCACCAGTATATCACATGCGGTGCTGCAGGAATGTGGCAGGTATATAAAATTAACACTTGAATTTCAATTTCATGATCTTGTTTTTAAAAAAAAACATACATGGACTGGTGTTGAATTGTTAGTTTGGAGCGATAAGGCCTGTAATTAATGGATACTTACCTTTTTCCTTTTTCCAGCCTCGAGTGCTTTAAATAGCCAATCTTAGTATATTTTCATAAGCGTTTGTTCTTCCTCCGTTGCAGAGGATCGCAAACACATTTTGCGTTCTAAATTAAGTTAATAAGTTCATACGCATTCTGGATTGCACGGACTACGTAATATCTACATTGTTTCTCCTCATCCCCAGAATACTATGGCGAGGAGGAGAATCCTACCTCTACACGTGGATATACACCCACTTCAGAATAGTGGATCTGCCATGGGACAACCTGGTGACCTGGTACGCTGCGGCGCTGGGAGTCGACTTCTGCTATTATTGGATGCACAGAGCTTGTCATGGTAAGTGCCCTCTTCAGTAGCCGAAAGCTCAATTCAATCATTATTCAGAAAATTGGCCACATAGGGGTACTTTTACTCGTCACAAATGAATTTAACAGCGCTTCCAAGACCCATTGCTTGAGAACGCCGCACCAAACTCAGCAGAATGCCTTTTTAAAAAAAAACTACATACAAGTTTATACTACAATAACAATGAACATCATTAATGGCAACATCCTTATCCGTAGAAAGAACAAGTGCAGTAAGTGGATACTGCATCGTATAAATCAATTCTTCTTCTCAAACACTTCCTTCGCTCTTTAACCACAACGTTACGGCCTATACGTAAGAACACAGGCCCCTCTTCTTTAAGTGATCCTGGGTCACGATATGGAGTGGGGTCTTCCTTCACACATAGTTTTGGTACCTACTTTAACCTGTTAGAAATGCATTTGACGACAGGTTTGGCTCAGTTGGTAGGGACCCTGCCCACTGTTCCGACTGTCGCGGGTTCGAATCCCGCTCGGGGCAAATTTTGTGTGATGAGCACAAAATGTTTGTACTCGAGTCATGGATGTTTAGTATTTATATATGTATGTATTTCTCTATATAAGTATTTATAACGTTGTCTATCACCCATAGTACAAGCTTTGCTTAGTTTGGGGCTAGGTCAATTTGTGTGAAATGTCCCAAGATATATATTTTATACTCATTTATTTAAATACAAACTAAAATACTTACAATAAAAATAAAACTTTGGCACAGATCAGTGGATGGCAATACTTATTCGCTGAGCGAAGTAGTGGCCAGCCCTTTGGTCACCATATTTATTTATTTGAGATACAACCTTCAACGTCAAGGCATGTGATTATTTCCTAAAAGCAAAGAATCAGCGTGTCAAGAATGCCTTTACCATTAAATCGTGAACAAGGTGTTATTTGCGAGCGCTTTGACTGTACATACACCGCTCCGAAAGGAGTCGGTTTTTCCGACAAATTGGAATCGAAGGAAATTTGAGGTCCGCTTATTGCGTGATTTGAATCGTATCTCTGACTTCAGAGGCTTTCCGGATCCTCTTTGAAGATTCCCGCAAAGAAACAAGTTTATTTCCGTCTAACCATGAATTTCTTGCTATTCAAGTACATTGTTTGTAAAATAAAACCAGTGCGGAATGTTTGAGGTGGAGTTTTGCAATTTTTCATGTTTAAATATTATATTTTCTAAAATCTTTCATTCAAACAGTTTATACTCGATATTTCTTGTTAAATCATAAAATAAATGGGAAATGGGAGTATTCGAAAAACAAATCTTTACTATTTCGGTCGTTTCGGACGCTCGCCAAATCCTTATAAGCATGTTTTTTTTTTTTTTTTTTTCGAGTTGGTATAAGAAATATATGGGATTCAGGTATCGCTCACACCATCAATCCCATACTTTTTTTTATTAACCCGAAGAAAATTCAATAAGTACCTATTCAATAAGTTAATTTTAAGGTATTTTTTTTTTCATTTCATTTTCATGCTTGGAGTCGAGTTCTGTCGGTAAAATATCGTCACAACGTTTTGCTTGACCCCATATATTATAATGGGCTAGAGCTGAATAAATAAATGTTAACATTTTCAAAAGTCTGAGGAGCAATTCCTTGCAAATTGACCGAACGTAAAGATTTCATAAATCGTCATTTTACGCTAACTTTAGACAATATATTTGGATTTTGTGCCAAAAATGTAAATTAGAGAGTTTGTATAAATTAAGTAGATTATTATGTGTACACTTGTAGAGTTAAGATTTGGTAGTTCTTAATTTACTAGCAATTGTAAATGCTATTCTATGTTACCTAAATTTATCGCATAATAAAGAATTCATTCTTCCATTCATTCATTCAAAATAAAAACATTTAAATTAATAAGAATAAAAAGAAGATTCGTTATTGAGGAATGAGCTCCTTGTAAACAAAGAACGAATGATAGAATTTCAATTACAAATAATTTCAACCAATCAAATAATATCTCTTAATTACTTAGATGGAGCGTAATATGGATATTAAAATTCCATTCTTTTAGCTTCATTCATTTTAAGAGGCCTTTGCTTTTGTTGATCTACCATGCAAAATAAATTTATATTACTTATTACATTTCATAATCTAACGTAGGATATGGACTATGAACACCCTATTATAAGTACCGCCACGAGAATTAAGGTGAATGATTACACACACAGTTACATAAAGTAACGGCTATCGGTACAAAAAGAAAGAACAGTAAATTCGAAATCCCGGTGTCATTACATGACACGTTATTATGTGCGTAACTTGAACTCTCGTGGCAATACTATAGTAAAAGTAACATATCTGATTACACCATTTTTTTTTCAGAGATCCACATACTATGGGCGCAGCATCAAGTGCACCACACGTCTGAAGACTTCAACATAGGAGTTGGAATTCGGCAGTCGATGCTGCAAGGGTGGTGTGGATTCGTAAGTTTCTGATCATGATCAATTGGATTTCTTTGGCTCAGTTGATCATGACTCTGCCTATTGTACGGGTTCAAATCAAGTCAGGGGAAAACATTATTTAAGCACAAACTGTATTACTTACGTTAATAATATTGACACTAATTCATGTGTTTAGCAATTATGAATTGTTTACTTTTTCTCAACAGAAGTAATTATATCAGTGTAAGCGCTCTGTGCAAAAACATTCCAGGATTTTTCTTTTAAATAATTTGTAGTTACCTTCATTTAGGATGAAATGAAAAGTGCTTTCGGGGCAATAGATTCGATCGATATCAAAAACTCCGGCCGGTTATATTATTCAGAAGTCTTATTGAACAATAACATTCTATATTAAATCTGGCCAATTTATTCTGATTATTATTCCAATTAATTATTTGGTCCTTATTCTTGATCCATTACAGTTTTTCTTTCTTTCAATCTCTTTAAAAAAATATTAGGTTTAATAAATCGCTGTGACAACTAAATAAGCGTATCTAATTTATACGTACAGGCCAACTTTCTAAGGACCCTTTGGATGACTACTACTCGATTTCTCCTTTTATTCATGAGTTTTACCTGAAATCCAATCTACGAGAATGGAAAGGTACTAATTTAGTGTTGATCTTTTTACGCAACATGAATCTGGGTAGGTATTGGATAACGTTGGTCTGCCTAAGCTAGCTAGGCTATGAAAGCATTACATCAATCAGTCAACGATGTTAGATCTGACTGAGAAGCTGACAAAGCTAATGGACTTAGTTTTCTCGAATTTTCGGAGTGTAACATTACCCAACCAGCCCAGTCATTAATCGCGAAATCGTGTCTAAACTTACTTTTTGTTCAACGCCTTTGTTGTATGAAAGCATTTTTACCGCTACAAAAGTTAAAAACGTTACAAAATAATGTATATTTTTTCTTTCAATTCCTGAACAATATCAGTCTAGTTAATTTAAGCATACGTAGGTTTATACATAATATGAGCTCTATGGAACACCAAATTGGAAAACTCTAGAACGGAAAATGTCGAACAGAACGTATTTATTTCCTGTCCTCGTGACACTAGAATCAACCGAAGTGTGGTCATCAATGTAAAGACCGTAGACATTTACAAAATTGAAGCGAATCTGTCCCCTAATACTCATGTCAATAACCGTAATGGAATCCTAGACGCCCTATTATTAAGTTCTGCAGAACATAATAGCCAATTACATTTCGGAGAAATATATTTCTTACAGCACGGCCATCTCCCAATTTATTATCAGGGATTTTCGCCTCTCAAAAGCGCAGACACTTTTGAGAGGCGAAAATAATTGTAGAAGCACTATTGCTAGGCTGTCAAATAGCAACATCGTTAGAAATTGGAAGTATTGTAAAATTGAAACTATGGACAGTATTCAATACAGAATCAAACGTAACCTTTGTTTTGAAAACAGGTAACTTTGGTATTAACTTATCTCAACATTAATTAGGTATAGATAAAGTTTATTCTCCTCCCACAGATCTTCTACCTCCCTCTGGCGCTGGTGATTCCTCCGGCCCAGTTCGTGATGCATCATCAGTTCAGCTATCTGTACATGTTCTGGATCCACACTGAAGCCATCAAGAGTCTTGGACCTTTGGAGTATATCCTGAACACGCCCAGTCATCATAGAGTGCATCATGGTAAGACCAAACTATCATGGAAAAGCAGCAACTATTTTTAGTTTGTAGTATGTATTTAAGCTAAGATTTGAATTGGGTCTAAAAGTAATTTTGACATTTATAAAAGTTTCTATTGATTAAGCAAGACATCGATAAAATGAATAATCAGTTTATGTTGATGACATGATACTTACAGAACTTTTATCACTTAACTCATACATGCCGCAAAAATCTATTTTGATAGAATGATGGATGGGATATCTTTTATTCACAAAAAGATATCTGATTGTAGCATTTCGTTGTATTTCAAAAATATGCGTTTTTTAAATAAATTATCAATGTACGACGATGAAATTGAAAATTTATTTCGGAATATTAATTCGGAAATTAAGACTCAAAATTCCAACGCATATTTAACTAACGAAAAATTCAAACTTAGAAACCTGAATTCGAAATAATATCAAGATAAAAAAGGTACCTCCGGACATTCTTGACAAAATTTCAATTTCAAATAATACTTTGGACATTATTTTGTAAAGAAAAGTCGCCGAAACTGGTATAATGCTGAGAAATGTGAGTCCCCATGTCACCCGAAATCCCTTGGCGGTAATTCCAACGTATAAAGTGTATTTATGGAGGCTTAAAAAATTCAATTGAGATGAGGGTAGATACTCGTAGCACCGATGTTTATTTATGAAATTGTTACGAGTACTAGTAAGTAGATTATGTAGGTACGACATTTTAGCTAGACTAGTCAAAGTAGGTATGTCGAACCGCAAGGCTACCTCGGCTTTTTAAGGCCATTATTGAATAACTTATATGTATCGATGATAATCATGTGTCCACAGGCAGCAACAAGTACTGCTTGGACGTGAACTACGGAGGAGTCCTGATCATCTGGGACCGGCTGTTCGGCACGTTCAGACCAGAAACCGACAAGGTCCAGATCGTCTACGGGCTCATATACAACCAGCCTTCCTTCAACCCCTTGTACCTGCAGGTAAACTGATTCATCTCTGTTAAGCTACTTACACATGGTAAATGGTGAAAAAAAATTGCTTGATGTGCCTAGTGTAGTCTCCAGGACAGCCGTGTGATAACTCAGACGGATATATAGGTACCTAATTAGGAATAATAACGCATTAAAGTGATTCTTCAGTGCGGAAAACTCTGTAGCGGCCAAATTACCCACCTAGGAGAAATTCTTCTTCTTCTATTTAAGAGCCGTGCTCGTTTCCGTGGTGCTATCGCCATCTCTATCATGTGCTTGTCTTTTCAGCTCTAAGAGAAATTAAGTCATTTCAATTCGCAATTGTTTCTGCTAAATAAATATCCAACTAAATATATTATACACGGTTAATGTCATCGTGTTCTGCTTTTTATTATAACAAAGGGTAATAAATTTTCCATTGAATGAAGAAATCCTTTTATTATTATACCGACCGATATGTCAGCGTGAACACTGATTACAACCTGCTTGGCAAATATTATTCAAAGCAGGTACGCATCATGCGGCCTAAACAAACATTGTGGCATGATAATGTGATTTCATTTGGAGACATTACTGGATAAAATGAAATATTTTAATAAGAGAATATCCTGAACTTTGCAGTCAGATGCATAATTTTTGATAACCTTTCTTTTAATTGGACAAATTATTGTTTTTTACAGAGACTACCTAGTAGTTTCGTATTTATTTAACGGTCATTGTAACAAATCGCCAAAGGCGCATAGCCCATAGCTTTTGCTATTTTTTTATTAATACCTACATCTGGATTTCATTTATTTCGTGAAGTGTAAAAGTGCCCTACGTGGCCAAAATGCTGAATGAATATGCTTGAAAACTTGAAAAAAAACGTTTTCTGCGCTTTCCGCGGAGTCTTTCAAGCATTCTCCTTCTTTTTGAGTATAGTTTATTGCAAAAAACACGAATGTTACACATAGATACATATTTAAATCCACACCATGCTTCGTCAATATTAAACCTAAAATCTAAAATCAAATCAACTATCCGCCCCGAGTTTGCTCCCGCCCGAAAGTGCGCATCACGCTAGCGGCGTTAGCGCGCTGAATGGCGATGGACAACCTCTGGACGAGATAAAACCCATTCATTAATTCATTCTCCATTTTACGTACAACACTTTTATTAGGTTGTCGTGTAACTATTTAACAAATTAAAAAAAAAACTTGCGAGCTAAATTTCATCCACTTCTAGTTACTGTGCCATGATGAAACTTGGGAAATATATGTAGATTGGATAACAATGTAATAAATATGGTACCACCGAGCGATCTGATGTCGGCAAATCAAAGCGTTATTTTACTTTCGTCTGTAATCTTAAAACCTGTTCTTTAAGAGAAATTAAAATCAAAACTGAAACTTAGCTGAAAACACTTAACTACTCCGAAACAGAAAAAAACACATCACAGTAACCATAACAGCACACTCACATAAACACGTGCAGGATCCACTTCTAAGTTCTGTCCAACTAGTTCTCAGTAACTTTAACACTAAATAATAATCTTGAGATGTTAATCGTGCCAGTGCCCGCCTACGTTACAGGCACTGCCTAGTGTAGGGGATACAGAAAAATTCTTAGATGTCAATTTAAAAAGGTGCAATGTGTAATCCAAATGTACACCAGCTAAATTAAGATGTATTGTACGAAATAAAGTATTTGTCATTTTTCATTACTTTTTTTAACTATTAATCATTTATTTTCAGGCATTCTATACAGGCTATGTGGTGGAGAAGTTCCGTCGAATGGAGACTCGAGGAGACAAGCTGAGGGCAATCGTCTGGGGTCCAAGCTGGGAGCCGGGGCAGGCGCGGCTTGGGGACGACGACAAGAAAGTAGAGGTGAGGAGGCTTACAGGGTCTCAAACTTTACAGGACCGTAAACAACATGCGTTTCATCAACATCGTCCATCAACTTATTCCTTTCCTTTAATCCCACATTAGGCTATTTTTTTATTTATTTTCTCCAAAAAAATACACATTTGTTACAATAAATATTTACTCGCCACACTGTTACTTTTGATGGTGACGTGGAAAGGAATAAGTTTCAGCGACCACTTATTCCTTTCTTCCATTTCTCGCTATCATCCGTCTGTTACCTCTTAACGGTTAAGCCGCTTTACCGATTTAAAAGAAATTTTGTATTAAAAATAATATTAATAATAATCTGTTTATTTCACTGTAAATATACATTTTTTTTTATCATAACATGGGTATAATCTTCTACATTTAAGATTTTATGTTTTAATTCTTGTTGGCTTTAGGTATATACATATGTTATCCCGGAACTCTGGCCCAACATCTCTTCAGAGAACAATAAAATACTCACCCTACCTTCCCAATACATATTCGATATTATCAAATATGTGAGTTCAAACATTAGCATTTTCACAACGAAAAAAATTTCAATTAGCCGGCTTGGATCTCAAAATTATAAACTGTTACATCCTAGCAGTCGCCTAACTAAATCCACCAAAACGATGCACATTCTCGGTCCGAGGGTCTATAATGAACTCCCCATTGAATTAAAAAATATAGAAAATTGTACAACGTTTGAAAACCGTCTTAAAGAATTTCTTATTGCATATTCTTTTTATGACATCAAAGATTATTTTTGTATAAAAAATGATATTTATAAAAAAAAATGTACCTACTTGAAAATTATAAACAGTATGTTTAATAATTAATAATTGTGCTATGGTTACGACAACATTGTCTTAAAAATAAATAATCATCACCACCCACATCATCTTTACCATCATCTATCACCATCATACTAACTGTCTTATCGGTACGAAAGTCATAATGAACTTTCTGAATTTCTCTATATTTGGAATATTGTTCGTAAACTCATAAAACCCAAAGCGATCCGTTTGAAACGATTGAAGGTCCGAATTTCACGTGGCACCTGGTCCATCCATTAGGATTAAGTACAATGTTCGAGCCCTTTGCAATCGGATTTTCACACCTCTTTACTCGCCTTTGAAATTCACAGAATTACTTATCGAAAGTGCGTAGACATGTTTGCCTATGTCCCGTGTAAATATGAATAAAAATTGTATTTTCAGTATTACTATTGAATGTATCAATGGGAAAGGCTTCTTAAATAAAATGTCTTTATTAAAATAAATAAAAATATCAAAGAAAAATAGAAATCTAAACTATTTAGGAGCATTCAGGAGCAAATAGATATTAGGGCGTCAAATTAATACCATTATTTCAAAAAATTACAAAAGGAGGGCTCTGAATTCGACTGTTTTTTTTTCTGTTTGTTACCTACCTAAAATCTCGGTCGTTTAAGTATTAATAAAATAAATTATTAGTAAATAATTTTTGTAGTCGAAAGGATATTGTCCAAGTTGGTCCCAAACTTTGATTCTGATGATGGAATACATGAGAAAATCGGGAAACTGCTCAAAATTAGATACCTACATTATGTAACGATTTTATAATTTTAACAAGGTTGACACGCTTTTGATTTTGGTATAAAATTCGTAAATACATTTTTAATACTTTCATACTGATAAAACAATGTTTGGAATTCGTATGTTTTTTTTAAATATTCTAATACTGTAGGTACAGTCTTCATCAGATACATGAAAGCAAACCAAGTGATCATAGGAATCTTTAGATGATCTTATTGCAAGACGTTAGAGTGCAGTTTAAATATTTATGATCACCATTGTTCTCTCAAATATATCTCATGGCGACTGTACTAATGAATTCGTATCTTGTTGTAGATTGAGCCACGAGAGAAGTACGATGTGACCTTGCCGACTTGGTGTAACCTGTACCTAGTACTGCATTACGCTGTGGTATTTTATGGATTCTTCGAGCTGGCTTCTAGATACATGGTGAGTTCTTTGAAATCTTTGAAAAAGAAAAAAAAACCTTTGCATAAGTAAACATATTCTGAACAAGCTTTTTAAATGGGAAAATTGCTGTTTAAACTAGCTCTAGACTAGACACATTAAATAGGTAGTAACAACCGTCAATGAAGAGGCATCAAATAAAGACGCCAAAGCAATGTTCCATTTTAAGGCCCTTCCCTGACCCAGCATCGTCAAATTGCTCATTTGAGATCATACTTTTCTAAGAAATGTTAAAAGTTAAAAATATGAAAAAAACATATGTTATATTTGATTTGATCATCCTTACATTGACAGCTTTCGATACACGTTTCACGAAACTTCGCTCGATACAATTTAATTCCAAAGTAACCTCTAACTCGGACCGCTAATCCAACTTTACTCCAGTTTATTATATCAAACAGTGTAAAACTAATTATAACACAAAAAATATCCATATTATATGCATACATCGACAGCTTTATAAATGCCATTTTTAGACGGTATTTTTATAGAAATTAAAACGCGTTAAATACTAACTAAATCGGGCGTTCTGTGCGTAGCGCTTTCTCTTTCACTCGTACCACGAGTGACAGTGACGGCTGAGCTGGATCTATGAACGGCCTTAAGTTACAACATAAGTGAAAAGCCCCTCAGGGACAGTGTTCGATTGAAAAGTGCTCTAGTATTCCGTTTTTGCAGTTTTTGTACTCCAGTTCCACAACAGCCTATTTACGGCCCGCTGGCTGGGCACAGGCCTCCTCTCATTACGAGAGGGTTAAGCTATAGTCCCCACGCGGGCCCAGTGCGGATTGGGGACTTAACACACATCCTTTTGAGTGTTTTTCTGTTTTGCATTCCTTATGCTGTAAGTCCAGTTAGGTAGGTCCAACTTCGAGAAAGAGGTCAATCGTCGAATCCGGCTCGGCTGGGCAGCGTTCGGGAAGCTTCGCAGTGTCTTTTCGTCCAAATTACCGCAGTGTCTCAAGTCGAAAGTCTTCGACCAGTGTGTGTTGCCAGTGATGACTTATGGTTCCGAGACGTGGGCACTTACGATGGGCCTCATAAGAAGGCTCAAAGTCACTCAGAGGGCAATGGAGAGGGCTATGCTCGGGGTTTCTCTGCGTGATAGTATTAGAAATGAGGATATCCGTAGTAGAACTGGGGTCACCGATATAGCCCGAAGAATTGCGAGCCTTAAGTGGCAGTGGGCGGGGCACATTGCTCGCAGGACTGATGGCCGATGGGGCCGGAAAGTTCTCGAGTGGCGCCCGCGAACCGGGAGAAGAGCTGTCGGTAGGCCTCCAACAAGATGGAGCGACGACCTCGTGAAGGTCGCGGGAAACCGGTGGAAGCAAGTAGCACAGGACCGGTCTGAGTGGCGAGCCTTGGGGGAGGCCTATGTCCAGCAGTGGACGTCTTTTGGCTGAAATGATGATGATGATGATGCTGTAAGTGAACATTCCAAACGCAAAACAAAACGGGGAATATTCTTTAACATTGGCATACTCGTAAGTCTTTGTGTTTTACTGTACGCCTTACTTTCGAATAGGTAATTAAACAAACCCAAAGAACTTCATAGACCCAACAGTCGGCGATTTACAAAGTCAAAGGAAAATGTCGCAAGGGAAGAAAAATAAGTATCCAAGAGCGTCGGTGTCGCGTTTCAACTATTTTAAATGTCAAACGAAACGTTTTTAGTTCTATCATTTGAAACTTTAGAACTTTCAAAAGTGGGCTCGTTTGCAGAACGTAGGTGTAACATTAACAATTGAAAATGGATGACCTTTGATATTTATTTATAAATTTCATTTTCTGACTCGTTTAAGGTACACATTTGGACTTTTTTGGTTCCTTTAAACTAAGTCTTATACAAAAGTCGCGTCTGCATTTTAAGTTCGATAACGACTTGACGGATTGCCACAATATTTGGTATACAGATAGATCATAACATATTTGGAGTACCTACTTTTTACGCGAACCAAGTTGCGGGTAACATCTAGTTTATCCCCCATCCTAAAGGTACCCCTCGGGAGTAAACCGTGTTTACATTCACCCAGCGACCCGCTTTCGATTTGTTACTAGGCTTAATAAAATTACTCTTCTATTTAAGACTCCCACGTCACGTGGCCCATCGACCCGCTAAGACCTTTTCGCCAACTTGCGATTTTTTCGATTTTACTAAATAATAATAATGTACTTCATTAGTCACCCACCATGTGTAAGGATTGGATAGGTATTTGAAATCAGAATAATGATCCAACCTTCTTGATGATTCTTTTTTTACTTCTTGTGCTCTTACCTACTTGGTCATACGAATGTAGTTAGTTTCAGTGCCAATATTATTAAAGTAATGAAATAACATATATATTCATTGTATCCTAAAGCGGTGAATTCTAAAAAATATAATAGAAAAACCTTGACAGTTTAAATAATAGTCTAGGGCGAGTTCGAAAATATCAACATTATTAGGTATAGAGTCGCCTCGATAAGACTATAAATAGAGAAGAGCTCTCAAAACGAATCTTCTGATTCATTTTATATTTATAGTAAGCACTATAAAGCCTTTACGGCTTCTAGAAATCTGGTTACGACCACAATGTATGTTTGCGACCAAATATTGAGGGCCAATAAATTATTAAGTACCCTTCGAACCATCGATAAAATGTTTATACATCCACCACAAATAACTTGAACAATGCCGGTTGAACATTTAATGTTCTAGAGCATTGATATCAGAGTAATAGGTAATTTAACTACTTTCATTGTATTTCCAAAAACCTTTTCTTTTATTCTAGTCGAGTGAAAAATCAATCTATCAATCTATCTCTACATATACATTTAAAACAAAGTCGTGTTAGTTTACACCACTTATAACTCAAGAACGGCTGAACTGACATAGATCATCTTTGATTTTTTGGATATGTCTCCAAAATAGGATATTAACCATTAAAATGGCGAAAAATGCACACAAAAAATATGATGATTTTTATTATGATATTTAAATCTCACTTCCGCCATCTTCCGTAATTCACGGCTCACGCCACGCATAACTGTTAGACGTTAGGAAGTACGCCGGGTCAGCTTGTATTTTATAAAACGTTACTGACTGACTGCTGACGTAGGGAGCTGAAAATTTGCATATAGATTCTCCTAAGTAGGTTACATAACCGGCATCGCCAGTATATGGAAACCAGCATCAGCATCAGAGAAAAAGGCGTCCCCACAAGCTGATTTTGCGCTTTGAGGACGGTTCCCAATGATGTGGGGTTTCTACCCACTAAAACTCCCTCGGTGTCCTCCATCAGTGCACATTGGGGCCGGCACCGGGGGTCACCAGCACTCTGCCGAAGAACGACTCAGGCGGACTCTGTAGTGTCGTATGCCTCAATCAAGAATTTGATTTTGACAGAATTAAGGGTCAGTCTGTTTAATGTTGTCTTGGTCCTCTACACCATTATGTGCGGAAGTGATCTCAGCCCTCAATTTGAAAACCCAACTACTACTACTACAGCCTATTTGCGTCCCACTGCTGGGCACAGGCCTCCCCTCATCATGAGAGGGTTTGGGCTTTAGTCCCCACGCTGGCCCAGTGCGGATTGGGGACTTCACACACATCTTTGAAAAACCCAAGATGCAACATAAGTCCTTTCTATTGAGTACCTAGTGTATAATATCAATAAGAAAATACCAACATATCAATATTAAAACAAAAACACCATACCTTACACAAGATTTTACTCAAAATAATAAGAGAATAACTTCAAGAAAGGCAGTATACAGCGACTTTGCTATTTAATATGTAGTAATAATATCTGACTAATATTGAAAAGCAGGTTTTGGCTGATTTTTTGATTAAATGTATGAATCAAAAAATCAGCTAAAACCTGCTTAAGTGTCATCAGTCTATTTCTACTATAACCTACTCTAGGAACCTGCGCGTAGAGTGAGCAATAAAGCAACGCTTGAAATCCCAGTTCACTTTAACCTTGTGAAATTTTCCACACAATGTCTCTTGTTCGTATTAGTCTAAGATCCGAATTAGTACAAACTGCACCCACCTGTTTAATTATTGAAACTTTTTGTATGCCATTCTAATATAATTAGAAAATATTGTTTATTAACTTCTGTCCGCTCTAGCTAGCTTTTTTTAGAGTATCACCATGCATCGTCGAGAGTATTGCAATAAATAATGGTCATTTTGATTTTGATTCATTAAACAGATTAGTGTAAATTATAATAGTAATATCTACTTGTCGAAACACCTGTTCATACCTTGCCAACCCAATAGTTATGACAGGAAAAAATAGCCTGTATTTCGATTATAGTTGAAAATTTCTTACATTTTAAACTATTGATTGCAAAGTGTATAAAACCATTTTTTATAAGTATCGTAGTCTGGCCAGGATTATTTTAGCAAATCCTTTGGCAAAAGTTCATGCGAAAAAAAAACTATGTAATGTAATTTTTATCCATTAAAAAGATGGGTGATGTTTAGCCCTAATTCGTATCTTGTACTATATGAGCAGATACTAGAATTTCGGGAGTTTGCACGAGCCCTGTTAGCTCACTCGATTACTCCCAGCATATTCTAGTGTTTCGGCACTAGCCGAAGTAGAATATGCTGGGAGTAATCGATAGAACTAGATAGAACACTAGTTCTATCTAGTCTAGGTATTTCCCCAGGCACCCTCAATTGCTAGCAAAGGACGTCCCATTTGTGCTCTGCTTCTCAAATTGAACCTGGTATGTGAAACGTAACATCTCCTTGTCATTTTATACGAACTTCAGTGCCTGCGTTAATTCTCGACGGTAACTAAGAAATGAAATATTAGGATGTAATTGTGAAGAAAGAGTAGGTACCTAACGACTTTTGTTTATAATTTCTAAGGCATTATTTACTAGGCGCCCGCCCCGGCTTCACATGTGTAGTAAAGTAGTTCAAAAAAATATATTTAGGTACTTATTATGTTGGTAAAAACCGTTTTTTTTACCAACTCGAAAAAATAAACCTAAAAAAACAGGCTTAGAATTGATAGCTGATAACTATATCAGCTATCAATTCCAAGCATGTTTTTTTAGGTTACTATTTCTTCACAATTACATCCTATTTCGTTTCTAAAAAAATCGTCATGACGTTTTGCTTGACCCCGTGACTCCGTATGAAGTTGCGTGCACGTTGTTGCACACGCATTCGGTATGTCTAGGGCCTCTAGGCTTTAAATTGAAAACGTACACGTCGCTCAACTGCAGTACTACATTTCACTTAGGCCCCGTCCTCATAGGGCGTCGAGCGCGCGTTTAGAAGGGGACAACGCTACGCGGTAGAGCGAGAGGAGCGTTGCCTTCCTTTCTCTGGCACATAGTTTTGACGCTTTCTAAACGCGCGTTTGACGCGCAATGTGGACAGGGCCTTAGGAGGGTTTACTCCCAAAGCTGGCAACGTCGCAAATAGCTGTCAAATATTTCATTGTTTTCATTATTTATGAATATTACTGAATGAAAATATGAATTGTCGCCCTATGGTTGAATAAAACCTTAAGTATGGATTGCAACAATTATCCTGGAAACATGAAATGTTTAGGATTACGGAAGTACTATATTTTGAAAACTTTCCATCGCATTTTCCATGCGTTTTAATGTAATCTTATCATTTGAATGCTTAACCAACAAATATAAAACGAGACGCGTCATTCAACCATAGAATGATAACTTCTTCTTTAATTCAGTAATATTGAGAAATTAATGAAAACAGCGAAACATTTGACAGCTATATCCGACGTTGCCAACTTTCAGGATAAACTCTCTTAAGCGTAAGTTCGAGTAAGGCGCCAAGACTTATCCATTTACCTGTCTGAATATTTACTCCGTTCAGTGCAGAATGAGGTTTTAAATAATTTCAAGCTCGCAGCAATATATTTTCACAAGCATACCACCTTACCTACACTCAGGTATTCAGTTGATAAATGCCTCAATAATGCTCTGATAAGATTTGGCTTTTCATACTTTAAAATCTTTGTCGAAAAGCACAAAACCTATTGGCATTAATAGTCACATGGAACGGTTCATTTCTCCCTATTCAATCTTGTAGGTACAGCACGAAACAACTTAGAAGGCGCGCGACGAAGCACTTAAGCCGTTAACGCAGAGTCTATTATTGCTTAATCCACGCGCCTTCTCAGTTGTGTAAACCTGTATTTGCATAGTTTTCAAAGTGTTTAAGGACAGAATAAGAGTTTACCTATTGAAATATAATTTTAAATGAGAACCAACAATCATCATTATTGAATTGATTATTAGGTATTATTAATTAATGAAATAACTGAAATACTAACGGTCTTTTTCACTACCTTTTGATTTTATATTTCTACAACATACCTCCCTTTGAATGATGACCAAAATCTTTTAAAATTTTCAATTTCGCACCTGTATCAAACGACGTCCTTTTATACTAAAAACAGTCAAAATTTGAAGGAAAAAGCTGCAATTATACGAAGTAGATACGATAGAACCATTCACGAGCACCTGAAACAAAGAAATTACATCAGTTCGAATTCGATTTAACTATTAGCTTCCTTGAATTGTCAATTGCTTAAATTTTCTCAATTCGCTACGATTTGGACCCCCGTCACGTATTTCACAATTGACGTAGTTACGTTCGTCATAAAAAAACCTTTGAAGATCACGTTTTATGACGCTGTACGAACATGAACGCATCTTGAGGCACTCTAAATACGAAATTTAGTGCATACTCTTGTTTTTACGAACCTATTGACTTTGTAACGTTACAAAATTCAACGTTATCTAGGCTTAGGACCTTTGCTAGCGTATCATGATTCTAAAATACATGGAGTGAGTAAAAAAAATTAAATGTAATAAGGATGACGACAGGGTGAACAAATCGAAATTCTAATTAGTCCGTCAGTCAAGTACCTAATAAAAAAATATTAGACACGTGTTTTTTTATTTTACCAAATTAACAAAGAATGACTAAGTTAAAACGCATTAAAGTTGGAGAGTGGGGGCTAACTACGTCACCGTTAGGTATAAATCGTACCTAGCCGACGTCGTCACGATGTCACGCGACATTTCAACTCAATATATCTCCGTATAAGTTTGATTACGTGAAAAAAGAAAAAAACGTATCCAATACTTTTCAATAATCTTCCTGATAGACTGAGGAAAAAAGTTGTCATCATCCCTATTATTGATGTCAAAGTCGAATACATACAAAAAAAATACGTTTTATTTAGACGCCACTATGTAACTATTTAATAACTCATATGTTATACTATACTTTTACTTCATAGTCGTTAATGCTTTATTAATTCATTTTGTATGAAAAAGCAAACAAACAAGAAACCTGTTTCACAAAAACTGATTTACAGTATTGTTTCTGTTACAATATTGTGTCTCAGTTTTCACGACATTTAATAGGTACTGTGGTTTTACTATATAACCCCACTGCAAAGTAAATTCTGCACTGTATGCTATTTAAGAATTTCTTTAGCCAGTTCTGCTCCTATGAAGTATCACTCTTAGGACGCGATAAAATTTCATCGTCAGCTGATAAAATCTTAACGCCGTTATTTAGTGCCCGATTGATCCTGAGGGATTTCGTTTCCGCCCCTTTATGTTATTGGTAGTTACATAAAAATGGGAAACGCCACGATACTATGTGAGACCATAAATAAAAATATTTTATTGCATCGATGTAGTTTTCCAGTAACTAATAGATAGTAAGTAAGTAACACTTTATTGTACAAAACACCGTAGTACAAAAACACAAAACAGAAAAGAAACAAATGTACAAAGGCGAGCTTATCCCTGCAAGGAATTAAATAATGATAAAAACAAAACTGGAAATGTTTCCCCGATCCTTATCAATCATTCCAGGGAAATGTAGTCAATTTATTATTGCATTCTGTGTGCAAACGATTCATACTAAATGGTAATAAATATTGGTGAGAACACAATAGCAAAAACTTTATGCAAGTTATAATTTTTAAATGCAAAAACTAACGGTACTTTTCTTGATAATTTTGTGTAATTAGTAAATGAGAAAAATAAGTCACATTTAATACCTACTACTCTACTGGCACTCGCATTTGCACTAATGAGAATATAAAAAAAAAAACAAATGATGTAAAACTTTAACTTACCTACTATTGAGGCATTCTATCTTGGCCTCTCGGTTGGCTGCCATACGAGTAGCAATCTTATGACTTTACATGTCCAAATGTCCATAGACCGCATAGACCGCTTTCCCACTCAGGTAGTCTATGTGCTACTTTGCCAACCAATACTATAAAAACAACTTACTCCTGATATCTTTTTCATTTCCTTTTTCTTTCTTTCCCAGGGAATGTCTCCAATCTCCGTCCTGGTCTCGGTCGTCTACATCATGTTTTCCCTCACCGTCATTGGGATGCTCTTTGACAATTCAAGATACGCCTCGCTCATGGAAGTCATCCGGTGCTCTGCCCTGGCCTTCTTCACCAGGAGCCTCTCCATCAGTCCAGGGTACGAAACTGCGTTGCAGATCATCTACGTCGTATCTGCTATGTTCTGGGGCCTGTATACCTTGAAGCTACTTGAAATCAAGAAGACTCAGAAGGTTGCGTAGATGGTAAAGGCTAATATGTCAAAGAATTAAATCCAGAACCCACTGTTGTGCACGGTCGAGCTACGCCACGTGGCATGATACAATAATATACTTCGCTAGGTATGCTACTCCAGAAGTTTGTAGTAGTGTGGGTGACACTGAAACTTTATTCACTGCTGTGTGTTGCAAGTGGTGTATTAAAATAATCCCCGACCCCCATGTATCCTGTGTGTGTTTCATTAAAATATTACGTTCATTCGATTTTAACTTCTCCCATTTTGTGTGCTTAAGCAAGTAAATGACAATTGTAATGCGCAAATAATTTATTTTGCATTATAACGGCAGGAAATATTTCCTTCATTTTTGTATTATTGCAATAAAGTGGCAACTCGACTTTGACAGTGTCACGACCTGGAGTAGCAGACCTTGTTTTCTTAGACCATGCCACGTGGATCCAGAGCAGCTCATGATAAATGAACCTACTTTTAGCGTGTGCGTGCGCCGCAGTGGGGTACCGGCTTTATTGTTGATACATGTAAGAGTAATTTTCGAATTTATGATGAAATGGTATAGAAAAAAAATCAGTCGTATGAAGTGTACAGGGCCCTGAGTGGCTTGGAAGTAGTAGAATCATAGACCTCGTTTAGACGTAGGTCCGTATTAACATTAAATACGAGTATGTAGATAGATAGTCCCAGTGTCGAAATCATAGTAAATACATTCGTATCGTTACATAAAGTAATTTGAACTGATTTATCCGGAAATGCTTTCCAAAAAGTGCATACTAATAAATAAATAAAACATTGAATATTGAATTTCTTCTAGCCTGTTGAAGAATATTCTTTCTTTTTTTATACTTACGTGGCATATTGTTATAAACTAGAGTAATCTTATTCTATATAGTACCAAAGCCTGAAATTATGTGCCTTAGGTTTAAGACTTGTAATAAATACTTATTCTTAAAACTTTTGATACCTACTTACCTATTGAGATAATTAATTTTATAGGTAATATTGTCTTCCAATTTTGTTCGACTATAGAAAATTTACATGTTACTTATTGTTGTAGATTTTTACTAAATCTATAGGTTTTAAATATGATATAACTAAGCTTAGTTACACGTGTCAATGTTGTATGTTAAAGTTGTCGTCTCAAATTGAGTTTGGACGTTTCCTATTAGATGAGAATGAGAAAATTCTACTAAGTTATGAATTGTTATTAAAATGTCGTGTATTTTTAAGAAAATGCATTATTTATTGTGCTTTATTTGAATAAAATATAATGGTAAGTGTTTTGTTTTATTTGGTTTTAGATTTTCATATATTGGTACGGGTAATATTTCTAAATAGTTTTTAAACTTCTTGTTTTTTGCTTACTACTGCAAAATATATATACTTGTATATTTTTTACACTAAAGATAATTAGAAAGAATGCAGAAAAACAATCTATGACGATTAATTGAGCCGAGAATTTCTAGAGCCGAGTTTAAAAAATCCTTATAATGGGCATTTAAACAAAACACCAAAATGAAACTTTAGTCAACTGTGAGAGTGAAAAAGTATAAGCAATTATCCTTTACATATTAATGGGTCTTTCATTTTAATTAATTGTGTAAAGCCAAGTAATTTTAGTAAAACACTACACATTAATTAATATTGTGACACAAAAAATGCGAAAGCCACCTCTAATTTCTAGGTACTTCTAGGCAAAGCTGAACACAAAGAGAATTAAAACAACTGGAGATAATTAGGTCCATTATTTCAGTACCTTTTTAATTTAAAAATACGAGCCGCGTCAGTTGCCTTTATTAGATTCGCCGTTATTATTCAGAAGTGTGTAAATTGAATTTGGACGAAGTATAGGTTTACACAACTTAGAAGGCGCGTGGATTAAGCAACAATAGACTCTGCATCAACGGCATACGTGCTTTAACGCGCGCCTTCTAAGTTGTGTCGTGCTGTAACACAGACTCTATTATCTAAGCAGTAAGATAATCGCATGACACACTTGGAAACTTAGAAGACGTACGCCGAAGACCTTACGCCATTGATGCAGAGTCCATTATTGTTTAATCCGCGCTCTTTCTAAGTTGTGTCGTAATATACAGCCAGCGGGCCACACCACCCTTTATAAGTAGGTAGGTTTTTTTTATGGCGCTTTGCCTCCACCACCTCAACAGCCTATTTACGTCCCACTGCTGGGCACAGGTCTCCTCTCATCACGAGAGGGTTTGGGCTATAGTCCCCACGCATGCCCAGTGCGGATCGGGGATTTGACACACATCCCTAAATTACCTACTTCGCAAATGCATGCAGGTTTCCTCACGATCAATGAAAGGCGCTGTGACACATTTACAAATTCGCACGTAAGTAATTTTACTTACGTAAGTTGTCTGCTATAGCGTAAGTACACTATTTAGTGTACTTACGCTATAGCAGAATTCACTAGGTAGCAAGTCACTTAGTGGTGGATTGACCATCAACTATTTACCTATTTACTGCGATGTAGGAACAAAGTCCTAAATCGGTTATTTGAATCTTGCATCTCACCGTAGCACATAGTGTCCCTCCCACCCACTTAGATTAAACAGCTAGGTGTGTAAAATGCTTATTAACGCTACATCTGCATTACGAAAACCACTGGCCAATCCACACACATATCGCAACGGAATAAAAAAAACCCGCCAAGTGCGTGTCGGGCCACGCGCAAAGTATAGGGTTCCGAAGTTGACGATGCCCACAGTACCTTCCTAAGACTTATTTAGCATCTAGCTAGCCTGTGGTATGACGTGCCCACCCGACGCCCCTGCCGCTCGAGAAAAATCATTGGTTTTTTTAATCATTTCAAGTTGGTCGACTATGACTCGTAAATTTGTACAGCCTACTTAGCTGTGATAGTTTTCCTTTCAACTACGTTATATATATGCCACAACCGTGATTTTTTTCAGCCATTCAAATACCACCATTTAGCTGGCGGGGGGGGGGGGGGCACACTCGACTCTAACAAAAAATAACGCATCACTTAATCAAATAGTTTTGACAAACCCACACTATTGTTTTAAGACCTATTTAACGATATTCCGCACCATGGGGTACGCAAGAAAAAAAAATTACATCCCCACTTTACGAGTAGGAGAGGCTCCATATAAAAAAAATACTTTCAAAATTGTATTGTACCACTTTGTCAGCGTAACTAATATGTATATATTCATGCCAAATTACAGCTTTCTAGAACTAAGCATCTTCGAGCAATAGTGCGGACGGACGGACGGACGGACATGGCGAAACTATAAGGGTTCCTTGTGGACTTCGGAACCCTAAAAACGTAGTAAGCGCCTTAAATATGGTACAAAGTGTGCTTAAAACGTTTCATTCTAAACGATTAAAAAACCATTTTGTTTTTAGCGGCCCATGTAAACACTCTCAAATTAGCTCCGGATATGAAATATAGTGCAAACAATGTTTTTCGAAGTGTTTACAAAAACATTTCTGAATGTTTACGAGAGCATTGTTTATGGGCGGGTTAAATTCAGTTTTCATGTTACATTATTACTTACAATATAAGCTTATGAGTAAGTGTAAATATCGGATTGAAGAACGGTTGATTCAAGCATAGTCGACGGATTCCTGGTCGTTAAATATGGCCGCCGAGCAGTCATTCCATAGAAAAACGTCATTTTATCCCATAGTAAAATATTTAACGTTAACGTTAACTTTAACGAACGGTTTGAATCAACCGGCCCTAGACGTCACAGTCGTGTGAAGTTTGGCTGTCAACGTCCGTTGAATATGGCACCAGCCAGCTGTTGTTATCATTCGATAAAAAAACGTCATTTTCCCCACAGTGAAATCTCGGTGGCCATATTTAACGGACGTCAATTTTCTGATGCAACCCAGACTTAGTCTAATTTAGGTTTCAAAAGCTTCTTTCAAAAGAGTTCAAGTCGATGGTACGAAGTTCCGAACTGTATTTTCCTTAGCGACCGCCTTAAATACCTAGGGCACGTTTAGGAAATCTTGTCATCAAATACCGCGATTTTTCTCCATTACCGCGAGCGGAACAAAGATTTGATGGATAGACCTCGTCATATTTCAAGTCATTCCACATTCACGCTTCTCTCTAAACATTTTTCCCGCGCTAAGTACACTTTTTATCATAATGCCGCGACAATGGCGACCATTCAGCCAGTCTCACTGAAACCGCCGGGGTAGAAACACGCGCGGGGAAGATCCGAATTTCGAACGATCGAACGTCGAACCCGTTTGATTTTTGAAGTGTGGAAATATTAAATTATAATTAGAATCCTGTTTTTCTTTTTTTTTATACAGTGCAGTGATTTGCATTCGACCAGTGTTTTAACACTGAAAAACTTTTACCTATCCCTTCTGTTCAAGGTGAGATTTATGTTACGCGTTACATAGTTTGATTTTTTGATAAGTAAAATTTAAAGATTATTTTATTTATGTAGAAAATCAAATCTCTGTAAAGGTAAGTATTTATTCCTAGTGAATTCACTTAAGAAACCAAAACAGCAATTTGTGAAAAAAATGTTTCATCCAAAAAAGAAATATCTCGGCAATTAATATTTCAATTCACAATTCACCCTTATTTAGCCAAACAAACCACATGAACCCACCTCACGAATTATTCACGCTTGTCTACATAGGTTTTAATATTTGAGCGAATTATCTAAACTATTCTTGAACTCACTGTTCCAGATCTGACCCTCGTCAGGGATAAACATGTCAAGATATGTCATGACATTTAGAGGTTTTTAGACGTTTATAAATGTCGCACCGTTACATTTAAATATATTGTTTTATATAGCGCAAACATTCGCAAACAACGAATTATTTATTTTTAAATAAAATGTTTAGGCTTACGATTGTTAGGGTGTAGACTAATGTTCTAAATGTTGTCTAGACTAAACGTGCGAAATTCAATTTAAATTTACCACTGAGCTTTTTGGAAGGAAAGGAGAACATCGTGAGGTAACCTGCACGCTTTTGCGAAGTAATTCAAAGATGTGTGTGAAGTCCCCAATACGCACTGGGCCCGCGTGGAGACTATTAGCCCAAACCCTCTCGTGATGAGAGGAGGCCTGTGCCCAGCAGTGGGACGCAAATAGGCTGTAGTAGAGTAGACTAATGTTATGAAGAAATAGTACTGTACGAGTAGGGGAGAAGTGGCATGAAGGAGCCAAGTTTTGAAAGAGCCACTTGCATTATTTCGGTAGTTTATGAACGAATTGGTTAGCAAATTTATTTTTAAGTGGCAATACTGACTTCCTGCCACCCACAAACATTTGACAATTCGCCGGGACCAATGGTCGCCGGTATATCGAGTCAAAGTTTTTGGCACTCAAAAGTAAGTATTTTGCGTCAGGTAATTTGTTTTTTAGTATTTTACTGTGAACCCATAAAGGTACATGAATTGTAGATTGAGTTTGTGTATATATTGAACCTTGCAGCTGCGTAAAAAGTAAGGCGCAGAAGTTTTTATATAGTTGTTATTTTGAAGGCAATATTTTTTTTAACAATGAGTCATGAAAGAGCCGGGACACAGGGCCTTAAAAGAGCTGGCTCTTTCATAACCGGCTCTTTTAAAAACCTGTATTTGAAATAGATAAATTAAATATTAAGCGGTTTTTATATACGTCTACTGAGGTATTATTACATTATTCGCTTCAGGTATTGCATTATGGAAAAGCTTGGTCCAAAAAAATAAAAATAAAACCAGCGTAATCGAAAATGGAAGAAGCAGTTCTGGTTGGGCTCATGAATCCTGTGGCATTAAAGGGAAATTCAATTACTTTTGTAAGAATTGTTTCCAATTTTAAAATAAAGACATTTTTATGTTATTGTAAAGGCCGAAAAACCCTAATTTGAAAGAAATCGAAAAAAAATGAAGTTTACTGTGTGCAATATTTTTTCAAGTTCTTGATAATTTTCCAATGTGGTTTTTGAAAGAAGATTATTATATGCTATTTTATGAAAACTTCAATATTGGTTAAGAACAAAAATGCCTCTCAAGTATAAAATATTAACATTATGTACCTAAAATAGGTAGTTATGACTGAAAATATTTTAAAATTAAAGCATTTGTTAGAATGACTTAAAATAACTGATAGATAAAAAAAAATACGAAAAAATCATACGTTTTCAATAAGTATTTGTTAGATGTGTCTTTTTGTCAATTATAATAACCGTGCATAATTATAATTTTGCATTATTTTCATAATTAATGCTGACTGGCTCTTTCATAACCTTAAGTGGCTCTTTCAATACCGAAAAGTTATGAAAGAGCCAAATGACATACTTTACAAAAATGCTTATTTTGTTGGTTTTTAAGATGTTTTTACGGATTTTTCGTATGAAATTATCTACTTTAATAAACAAACAATAATTAGAGTAAAAATGTCCTAATTTCTTTCATTAAAAGTATGTCCTTTTTCTTCGTTTAGAAAACTGGCACTTTCATACCACTTCTCCCCTACATACTCATACAAGTTTATGACTGTATTTTTTTTTCGTCTTGTGTCTATTTAGACCTTACTTACCTTTCAAACGTTTTTTCATTTCACACCGTCTAGGTATGAAAAAACTACTGAACCGATTTTGATGCAATTTGAGGATAGGTACTATTTTATATTTGAAGTGTTAAACATAACACATAATTACACCTAACAAGATACAAATGGGTTATTATAGTATTTTGTGAAAAATCATACAGTTTTTATATATATATACTGGCTGACCCCACGGACTCCGTACCGACTTAGTTTTTTTTTTTGAGTATGAAAAATAGCTTACGTCCTATTCTCAGACCTACTGAATATGCACTCCAAAATTCATAAGAATCGGTTGAGCCGTTTCGGAGGAGTTTGGTTACAAACACTGTGACACGAGAATTTTATATATTAGATATTATACGACCTCCAAGGGTAGGTTACAAATTTTGTGAACTTTTCGTAAGCTTCGGTTTAAGAAAGTATTTATTTTAAGTTTTGCATTACCCAATGAAACTTTAATTAGAAGTCTAGACCGTCTAGATCTATTTGTGCAATCCCGTTTAGAACGTTCTGTAATTAGCAATATTATTTCTAACTTTTTCTCAGACATGTTACTGATCTCATATGTCTGAGAGGTTACTAACTTACGGCCTACACAATAAATAATCATTTCGAGATTTTATTCAACCCACGACGCGACGCCCGTGTGCCCTGATTACTACAACAGCCTATTTACTACCTACTGCTGGGCACATGCCTCCTCTCATCACGAGAGGGTTGGGCTATAGTCCCCACGTGGGCCCAGTGCGGATTGGAGACTTCACACACATCCTTGAATTACTTCGCAGATGCGTGCAAATTCCTCACGATGTTTTCCTTCACCGAAAAGCTCAGTGGTAAATTCAAATTGAATTTCGCACATAAATAATTTCAGAGGTGCGAGCCGGATTTGAACCCGCCACCCTCTGCATGAGAGGCGGTAGGTCAAACCACTAGGCCACCACGGCTTCCGTGCCCTGATTACTACAATTTATTTTAATCCAGATTACACGGAAAGATCAAAATAGTCCTTTTTCAGGTAGGTACCGGGTTTCAACCGCTTTGTACTACAACCTTCGGCATCCGACCTAACGATTTCGTACATTCTTGAAGCTTCGGTATGCTTATTAAGTTCAAACCTATAAATAGCCCCTAAGGTGTTCCAAACTAGCAAGTTCAACGTCGTGGAATGTGCGTAGGTTAGGTAATAATTTTCAACTATTCGCTAACATTGACGCAAATAGTCATACTATTAATAGACTAGCTTTTGCCCGCGACTTCGTTCGCGTGGAATTCGGTAATAGCGTTCCCGCGGGAACTATGCGTTTTTTTTCGGGATTAAAAGTAGCCTATTTGACCAGTGTTATAAAATACCCCCATGCCAAATTTTGTTGCAATCCGTCCAGTAGTTTTCGAGTTAAATCCGGACATACATACTTAACTAAAATACAATAATACAATACAATATACTTTATTGAACACCATACATTAAAGGAACGGTACATACATAATGTAATTACACAAAAAGTATGGCATGCAGCAGGCTGTCTTATCGCTTAATAGCGACTTCTACCATAAAACCTGTGGATGACCAATTTTTTTATTTGAATCCGTGTATTTTCGATTTAGCACAGTATTTTTTGACATTGGTCATCGCAAACGATCATATCTACGATTTCTTTATTATTTCTTTCCACGATTTCTTTATTACGCGCAAGTTTGCAACTTCGAAAATCTTGTGCTACCGGTGGGTGCTCATTCTCAACCCCTCGGGTTTTGTTCAACCACTAAACATTAAAAAAGTCCAAGTTACTTTCTTAGTTTCTTGAAAAAAGCAAACAAGAAATGATTTTTTTTTACAAAATGTGTAAGAAAACGTTGCTAGTGTCGATTACTCATAAGCCTATTGTAATTGTATTAATGAACGCTTATAACAATAGACGAGCGTAGATATTCCAATATTTAAATTGTTTGGATTATTCTAGAATGGAATGTACCATCCGAGATGGAATGTCTCGACGGAGGCCTGTAGATTATTCATGATGGAATAAAAACGTTCCTTTGACGATTATTTTCCAGGACTTCCAAATTGTCGAAATCCACGAGTTATTAATGAGTTGAGTGCGGTCGGATTTGGACGATTAGTGATGAGTTTGAAGCAAATTTCAACATAACTAAGCTGACTGAATATTTCTTACACTTCATTTTCTTTAAATATTCCTTGATCCTGCTTTTTAAACCCAACGCAAAAAGGAGAAGTATTAGTTGATATATTACTTCACTGAGGTACATTACTAGAGACGAAGCTTCCTATAAAACATCCCGGAGAAACGTGTCAAAACTTGAAAATCGAGTCGTAACTCTGAAAACTACGAAAAGTTGTAGTAAAACTGTGTCTATCTCTTTCTTACTCGTATGCTACGTATAGGCCGAATTGACGCTAGACAAAGATAGCAATATTCATAGCTGTCAAAGGGATGTCAAACGGGTAGTGATACCAGTGTCGGGAAATTTACCCCAAAGTTTTTTTTTTCAATAAGTTAATGTTAAAGGCCGTTCAACATCTTATTTTGCTTTTATATTGTCAATATTATATTTAAACAAGATTATAAACGAGAAACATTCAGAGTATGAATTGTTTTAAGTATTAGGCTCTATCCATGGTAAATATTGAAATGAAGTTTGTTCATATTTTGACTAATGTTAATTTTAATTTCTTACTACGTGTACCTACACCAAATATCTTTAGAGAAAAAAGATAATAAAATAAGGCTTTAAATTAACTGTTTACAATGAAAATTTGAATGTATAAAATAAAAAATAGAATTCTTCTGTACGTGTGTTTGTCACCCTAGTCCTCTTAAACGGCTGGACCGATTTAAATGAAATGTTGTATGCCTGTTGAGAAGAATTTCGAGATAAATACAATTAGACCCGGTAGGTGGCGCTGGTATTCCGGGCAGGACTAAGTCTGCCCGGAATACCAGCAGTCTGTATCCAAACTATATCCAAAGCATAGAAAAATAAGGTAAACTTAAAAAAAATAAGGACAACCTTCAAACAAATCAGCGTACGCCCAAAATAAGTGTTAAATGCGATAATAGATGTCGCTGCCTAGGTAGCCTGCATATAAATTTGAACTCTTGTTCATGGAGTTCATCTAGATGGCGAAGTATGAAAAGTTCAAGCTCCGTGGCTATTTCCGATGTACGCCGTAATGTAAGGAGATTGACAGTCTTATATAATTACATTGTCTCTGTCCATAGTAATATTATAAACTAGTTGTGTCTGGCGACTTCGTCTGCGTGGAATATAACAATGCCGATATTTCTTTCCGATATCCGATTTTAATCAAACATAGCTTAAGTATAGTTATGTACTCGTAGTTCCGAATGACGCTCTATCTTTGAAAACTGCATTCAAATCGGTTCAGTTGTTTCGGAGATTAACTCTAACAAACAGATAATTACCCTTTTATTGAAGTATAGATAGATATGGGCCAGTGTGTTTGTTTGTTCTTCCTAGTATGGTATATGGTATGTTATGCTATATGGTATGGTATGGTTGTATGGTATATGGTAGGTTATTTCCCGTTCTAAGGGGCGTCAATACTTTTAGCGAGATTCTAAACACAAAAGCCTTAGTCATGTTATTTATATAAAAAAATGCGAAAGAAACTCCAGATTCCAAAATCGGGTTTTTTACTGAAAACTATTTCAAGTTTACTTATTTTTTTTACTTTATATAAGGATGTGGATGTGGGGTCCCAACTCCTTACTTCAGCTCCTAGAGCTACTAGGAGCTGAAGTAAGGAGTTGGGACCCCACAACCCATAGAAATATAAGTTGATCGTACACTACACTAGACTGGGTTGACTGGAAGAGAATGCCTCGAGGCATTAAGCCCGCCTTTTGTACATGAATTTTTCTTTATGATCAATAAAGTTGTAATAAATAAATAAATACACAGTTCATCCAACGACACCTTATTAAATTGTTGATTTAAACAAAATATCTTGTAATTATTATTTATAATCATTATCTAATCCAATATATATATATAATATCTACTACTACTACTACTACTACAGCCTATTTGCGTCCCACTGCTAATAATATCAAAACGCTATTATTTACATTGATATTATTAAATCACTGAAAACTATACGGTTTGTCTAACAATTTCCCTGAAATGTGGTTAATTTTGAACCATGATTACCTTGCAACATTGTGCTTAAAAAGTGAACAATTGAAAACCCTTCGTAATGAAATTTTGATTTAGTGTTAATAAAAATAATATGACATTAAAAATTAAAACTCTACTGTGAAACGTGTTCCCAATGGACTTATTTTGATTATGGGACCGATTTCTGCAGCATTTTTCTGCGTATTTGCCCATTATTACTGACTGAAATTTGGGTTTCGCGCCTTGGCACGCGGCCGGCGTCTGATTGGCTACTGACTTGAGGAACTTCAGAAGTACGCCCCGGGGCGTACTTTCAGTGTCACCGTTTTGTCGAGGTTGGTACCTATCTAGTGTAACATTTAAATCAGTGTATTACTTCATCAAGAGATTTCTTAGCTATGTTTGGAGAAAATGGTTTCATCTTTTTATGATAATCAGCACTTTTGTGGTGATATTCTTGAGATTTTATTAATTGTCATTTATTAGAGACATTAAGAAGAGACATACAGTGAGATTACAAACAAAACTGCTGGCGGGCATGTCGATTCGTTGAAAACTACCGTGTTTAAAATTCCATATTTCGCTGCAGTTGGATATTTTTATTGAAACAATATTTTTATTAACTAGCTTCTACTTCGTCCGCGTGGAATCCGGTTATCGCGTTCCCGCGGGAAGTATGCATTTTTTCGGGATAAAAAGTAGCCTATGTCCTTTCCGGGGACTCCAACTATCTCCATACCAAATTTCATCCAAATCGCGGTCCAGTGGTTGAAGCGTGACGCGGTAACAGACAGACAGACAGAGTTACTTTCGCATTTATAATATTGATATGGATAATTATGGATAATATTAATAATATGGACTAGTCGACCCCGTGAACTTCGTATCACCCGAAGGCGATTCTCATACAAAGTTATTCGTCTTTTTTTAGCTGTTTCTTCACACTTTTCCCGACGTTTTTCTTTTCCTGAATCAGAGGGATTAACACGAAAAAATAATCAGCCAAATCGGTCCAGCAGTTCCCGAGCCTTAGCCAGACTAACACACGGCAATTCATTTTTATTATATTTAAGAAGACGATAGAAGATAGATATAAACAGTAGCTAGAATAAATTATATGACGTCATACAACCTTATTTTATATATTTAGCCTGACCTAATCACACTAAGAGTGGAAATAGACCGATGTAGAAATAAAATGATATTGGTCTAATAAATTCGACACGCCTACCCTCCCCCAATTATGTCAACTGAGAACTCGTTCCGTAGATGTTTGGGAGCCAACAGAAAATTAATTAAAATTTCAATCAGAAGGACAAACACACACAATTGTTTCGTAGGTAGATTCGTGGTAGGCTAGTGACACAGAATATTTAATATCCGTCTGAATCTAGCCGGCGCGCAACCCGCGGCAACTCGCCGTTACCGTCATTTGTTTCATCCAGAGGTGGTGAGTGAATCATTGGCCCGCGTAGTGGAACACACACATTTACAAGTGTATAGACGTCCTCGCACGCACACAGACGTCCTCGCACGCAAACATTGACACTTCATTCGAATTGTGTTAGAAATCGTGCTTTTATAGGCCGTGTCCGTCGTGCCTATCACGACTTGTTGTTCTTATTTATGGACTGTTGTGCTTTTAAGTGACAGAATACACCGTAAGGAAAACTAAGCAACGCATCTGGAAAATAATTCAGAAATGGGTGTGATGTCCTCAACCCCCACTGGGTCCACGTGGGGACTATGGCCCAAACCCTCTGGTAATGAGAGGAGGCCTGTGCACAGCAGTGGGCCTTAAATAGACTGTTGTGTTGTGATACGTCCAGCTTCCACATAGGGATCACGTTGAAACGATTGTAGTCCAAAACTAACTTTTTAGACTTTTTAGAAAACAGCCTTCGGAGACATACTTTACGTCCTCCATTTTTCTGTTTTTCTGCCTGTTTGTACGACTTATTTCACAACGGAAACGTATTAACCATAATTATACAGAGTCAATCAAAACGTTAGTGTAAGGCGCCCTGTTGCCAGGTGGAGTGACGATTTGCGCAAGGTGGCCGGTGTAGATTGGATGCGGCACGCCTTGGACAGAGCTCATTGGCGTGCATTGGGTGAGGCCAGCAGTGGACTACTATGGGCTGTTGATGATGATGATGATGATGAATCAAAACGTTGTGATATTTTGCCAACAGAATCAGCTATAGCTTCTAAGCATATATTATAGATTTTTTTTTGACTTTTTTTTACCATAAAAAAAATAACCGAGAAAATATGCTTTGAATCGATAGCTGACATTTTGCTTGACCCTATTATATATTCCATAACCCAATGAAAGCTTAAAAACAGTTTGTTCAGATTCAAAAGTAGAATCAATTGCACCATTTTTTAAGGCAGGCTTTTTTATTGCGCCCTGTCTAAATGTTTAAAAGTTAAGGAACATTTTTTTTTATTTCATTATAACAATAAAGATAAGATGTTTATATTTGATTCGTAGCTTGGTTTTACTATGAATAGTTTATTATATCTATTTACTTGTCTTCTCTGACAAATATCAGGTCCAGAATTAATTACATCGGCCATTACTTATACGTGATGATCGTTACAAGATACAATATGTACAAAAAGATTAATTGTCCTTATGTATTCAATTAGTAACGTGTAACTGGAATAAGGTGGTGATGTTAACATGATATTTAGTATTATAGTCTGTATTTTTATTACATTATCTTCATAAGAGACGCGGATTTTTTGATGTAGATAATGAATTGAGCTTGCTCATGATATTGGAAGTAGTAGATCAGTATATTTTCTTATTTCCTTAAGTAGTTATATATATATATATATATATATATATATATATATATATATATATTCAATAATACAATGTAATAAATGTGCCCATTTTTTATTGAGCTTACCAATGAGTTGAAAGATTTGTTTTTGATAATGGCAATCAAATTAACTCGAAATTTTAGAATTAAAATAAACTATGCCCGTAACTAAATCTAAGTGCACAAAAGGCGGACATTGCCTATAATATCTGGTAATACCAGTCAACAAAAACAAATGTTATGACG
This sequence comes from Aethes cnicana, assembly GCA_963971205.1. Lineage (NCBI taxonomy): Eukaryota > Metazoa > Arthropoda > Insecta > Lepidoptera > Tortricidae > Aethes > Aethes cnicana. Next base: position 1,884,152 of record OZ020280.1, on the reverse strand, counting down.
CGTAACTTTCACTAACCTAATATCTCTCATTTTTATTAAACTTCAGCCATCTAAAACATGGCAGTTTGAAAACCTAAAATGAGCGCCTTATTTCATCTCCATGAATTCGTATGGCTCCGGGGTAACCTCGGAAAATATACTTCTTCCACTGTTTTGGAAATAAACAAATATTGAACGTCGATAACGAATTATTTACAATCAAAAGCAAATTCCTTTTCTTGTGTTTCTAAAATGTGATTTGAATTTGAACTAAAGAAATTCTGAAATTACTTACATGCCTAACCAATTCAAGTACCTATACCTAACTACTTCGCGAACTCAAGTAAACCGGTGGAAGCGAGTAGTACAGGATCGGCCTGAGTGGCGAGCCTTGGTGGAGGCCTATGTCCAGCAGTGGACGTCTTACGGCTAAAAATATGAAGTATCTAAGGAATAGAAATCCATACATGTCTCCTTGTAAAAATAAATCGTATGTCAGTAACACGATTTACATATTTTGTTCGTTTTATGAATGAAAATTAGCCAATCGCTACTTCTGCCTAGTATCTGAAACTTTTCTATAAGAGGCCTACATTACTATAATGAGATAGAGAAAACAGACTTAAAAATTCTCAGTTAATTTGTGTTTTTTTTTTTGCTGTGTTGGTTACTTCATACTAGTAGGCATCTGTTTCATTTATGAAACGATTTGGGAAATTCCATTCTAAATGGAATGGAATCCAGGATCCAGATGAGTTGAATTGTTGCCAGATTTTGTTTATTGGATGAGGAAACAAGGCCATTTCATTTTGAAAAAAATATGTTGCATATTTGCTCCTTAGTCTAAAAATTCTAAGTGGCAGACAACAAAATCGGAATCAAGTGAACCGGCTCAAAGCAATGACAATCTTACCGTATAGCGAACTTCATACCGACTTCGTAATCACTTTAGCTTCTATCTGAAGGACGCTTTCGAGTTTCAAGTTCTTTATTCAATAACTCGTAACTCTATAAATTACAAAAAAATCCTGATCCAGCGTTAATAGTACATTACTACAGAGACCGGGAAGGAGGATGTTGCAGGCCGAGTATTATATACGGCCGAACGAAGTGAGGCCGGATAGTTATGAGGCCGACAACTTCCGTTTCCCGCCGATGTATGTATAGTGCTTTTCTCAAACATGCAATGAAATAAATAAGTAAAATAATATTTTATATATAATATATTTTGTCTTTTTTACATAAATAAAACTGCGATACCTATGTAGCAAATATGGTTCATGTTTTTTTAATAGCTGTATTGGCGGAATGTCATAGCGAATCATAGAGTAAATATTGCTTGTAGCTTTTTTAAATGGCGGAATGCCAAGATGCTGTGTCACAAATATATTGAATGGAAAATTTAAAAAGTGAGTTGCCGGGCTTGGCCTGCAACGTTTGTATGAAATTTCATTATAGACCAATTGTCTAGCCGCGCCTGAAACGTGATACTTCCCAGGCTAATGAAGAACATAATATCAGTATTTCATTGCATGTTTTATAATAATTTATTTGTTTACTTTGTAGGGCTCCTTTTGCCACTACACACATGAATAATAAGTTCTCCTAGTCTTACAAATGTACTCTTATAATAATATACTATTTGTTTACTTTTCACTTAAATATTATGTATTTTATATTTGACTTGTCACTACATCACTACATAGTATAAAACAAAGTCGCTTCTCTGTCCGTATATATGCTTAAATCTTTAAAACTACGCAACGGATTTTGATGCGGGTTTTTAGGGTTCCGAAGTCCACAAGGAACCGTTATAGTTTCGCCATGTCCGTCCGTCTGTCCGCACTATTGCTCGGAGATGCTTAGGTCTAGAGAGCTGTAATTTGGCATGAATATGCATATTAGTTACGCTGACAAAGTGGTACAATAAAATTTTGAAATATATTTTTTTATAGGGTACCTCCCCTACTCGTAAAGTGGGGATGTAATTTTTTTTTCTTGCGTACCCCATGGTGCGGCATATCGTTGAATAGGTCTTAAAAAAATATTGTGGGTTTGTTAAAACCATTTTTTGATTAAGTGATGCGTTTGTGAAATATTAAGCTTTAAAGTGCTATTTTTTGCTAGAGTCACGTGTCCCCCCCCCCCCTGCCAGCTAAATGGTGGTATTTGGATGGCTGAAAAAAATCACGGTTGTGGCATATATAACGTAGTTGAAAGGAAAACTATCACAGCTAAGTAGGGTGTACAAACTTACGAGTAATAGTCGACCAACTTATAATGATGATTTTTCTCGAGCGGCAGGGGCGTCGGGCGGGCACGTCATACCACAGGCTAGCTAGATGCTACTAAGTCTTAGAAAGGTACTGTGGGCATCCTCAACTTCGGAACCCTATAATTTGCGCGTGGCCCGACACGCACTTGGCCGGTTTTTTTTAATAGATAGAGTATTTTAAGAGGAAGGTTTTCGTATATAATTTGTTATAGTTTAACGCTCAATTCCCGCGGGAACGCTATAACCGAATTCCACGCGGACGAAGTCGCGGGCAGAAGCTAGTTATTATATATAATTCACTTATTTATTGACATATGAGTATGTGTGTAGTGTGAATTCTGTATGGCGCTCGGTGTGTCTTAGACGGTGCTGGCTGAAAATCACCGCTGCACGCTGGGGTGCATCCAGCCCCACGTTATGCTGACCCAGCGTCCGATTCACTGCCGCGACGACACACACTACTACTACTACTACTACAGCCTATTTGCGTCCCACTGCTGGGCACAGGCCTCCTCTCATCACGAGAGGGTTTGGGCTATAGTCCCCACGCGGGCCCAGTGCGGATTGGGGACTTCACAAACATCTTTGAATTACTTCGCAGTTGCGTGCAGGTTTCCTCACGATGTTTTCCTTCACCGAAAAGCACAGTGGTTAATTCAAATTGAATTTCGCACATCAGTAAACTTAGAGGTGCGAGCCGGAATCGAATCCCCGACCCTCGGCATGAGAGGCGGTAGGTCGAACCACTAGGCCACCACGGCTTACGACACACACACTATAAATGTTTTATTTTTTGTTGATTTTATGTTTAGTTCTTTGTTTACGTATTTAAATGTTCAACATTTTTAGTGGTGTGCATAAATGATTGTTCTACTTCTTCTATTTTTAAAGCTATTGTAGTTCAAAGTAGTTTTATGTAATACGGCTACATTCTAACACAAGCTATTCATAAATTTATTCACTTAGGTATTGGATAATCCTACCCAGCGACTGTCGCAGCCGATTGATTACAGCGAGATCCAACTCCGGTGGAGCGTAGAATGGTTGCAGATCCAACAATTCAATCTAATCAACTCATTGAACGATTTCGGGAAATCTGAAGTAAATGAATTCATTACCAATGAATGGAAAAGCGAAATAAATTGGTAATGTGGGGAAATAAACATTAATTCTAAATTACTTGAGGCTCTCCTCGGAAACGATCTTCGTTTCGTCTCTTCTCTACTTGTAATTCGAAGGATCTCTTATTATGACTTTCGTTGTGGGATCGTGTATGGAAATTATAAATATTTAATATCTGCTATACCATGTCATATTCTTGTCGTCATCATGTCTTGAAGATTATTAAATAATGCCTAATTTAAGTTCTGTAACAACATTATAGTTCAGCTCAATTTATCTCATTTTTATGTCTTCTGAAAAGTCAAGGCAACTTATTAAAACTGTAGGTAAGTAATTCCCAAAATTACGACAAAGTATGGACGTTACGTTATTTTGCATTAATGCAATGTAATGTAATGCACCTAATTTTCAAACAAAACCTAACATCTTTTGTTAAGGCTAACCTCACGTACGCAATGCACGTAGCTCTGAAATTACTTCTTTTGTGGAGCTAGCTAATTATTGTGGTTGTACCCGACGTTGTTTTATGTGCTTTCTTCAAATTAACTTCCCAAGGGAAACTTGCTACCTTGGATAATGTACGTTAATATGAAGCACCTGGGCGACCGAGCTTTGATAGGGTGAAAATAGAAAAAAAAAAAACGAAATTTCTCAGATATGATACCTAGCTAGATCGTTCTAGAAGCCGTGGTGATTTATCTTTTATCGTACTTTTATCATTTTTACCGTACACTGTCGCCCTGTAGGCCAATTACTTGACATTGGCGAAATTGTCTTGCATATAAACAGATGCCATTATTTAAAGAGAAGAAGTATCTACTTATACATGGTGGGTCAGAAAATATGGCAAATAATTAACCCACAGTATCGGCTATCGATTCTAAGTATATTGTGTAGGTCTTTAATTTTTTTGAGTTGGTAAAAAAAATTAATTTGTACAGAATTCAGGCGTCGCTCACACAACCAATCCCATATACAATTATTTTTTTTACCAACTCAAAAAAAATTAAAGACTTATACAATATACTTAGAATCGATAGCCGATACGGTGGGTTAATTATTTGCTATATTTTCTGACCCACCGTGTAATATACGAAAATGGTATCACTTCTGTGACACACATTTGCGTATCTTTAGCTCATGATGCGATACCCTCTCGTAATTTAAGTAAAATTATCTAGTACAGCCGTGGTGGCCTAGTGGTTCGACCTACCACCTCTCATGCAGAGGGTCGGGGGTTCGATTCCGGCTCGCACCACTAAGTTTGCTTATGTGCGAAATTCAATTTGAATTTACCACTGGGCTTTTCGTTGAAGGAAAACATCGCACGCATCTGCGAAGTAATTCAAAGATGTGTGTCAAGTCCCCAATCCGCACTGGGCCCGCGTGGGGACTTTAGCCCAAACCCTCTCATGATGAGAGGAGGCCTGTGCCCAGCAGTGGGACGCAAATAGGTTGTAGTTAGTAGTAGTAGATCGGTCTATAGCAATCTCAGAAACGGCTCTAACTATTTAGACGAAATTTGGAATATAGGTGTTTACGGGGGCGACAAATCGAACAAGCTAGGTCCCATATGTGAGAAATCTCGGTTTTAGCTAGGTTCAATTGTTCACCCGACCAAAGCTCGTTCGCCCAGGTCCTAATTTAATGACCAAATGAACTTATAGCTGAAGAAAAGTTGAATCCTAATTTTCTTGGCTTCGTCGAATCTATACTAAAGAAAGAACAAGGACCATAATGAATTTTCTTTTATAGCTTGATGTTTTTGTGTTACAAATTAACAAACACAGAGTTTATTCTTCGAATCGCTGATTTATTTCTTAGCATGCCAAACGCAGTGCCTATATTTTAAGGGTAACTAAGTAACCTGATTTGGAAATCACAAACACAACCATTCAATTAGTGCTAATTGAAGGCTCGAATTACTTTAATGGAAGCAATATGCGAAGTAGGTTTGATGTTCGAGCGACAAAAGTTTTTTACCAATCATATATGAAATTTGATACCCATTACCGAGTAAATTATAATTATTCGGTTGCGTACTTGCTGTAAGCAAATAATACATCTAAGTAATTATTAAGATCGAAGATTTTCTGCGTAGTTGTATCAGAAATGATGATATTTTTGATCTTCTGACTAAAGGTACAAAAGATTTACTAAGGCTTACAAAAACTTTTTATTGTAGTATTAGACTAGGTAGTATAGATTATTAGTACATATTGCGGTAGATAAGAAGCCTTAATTTACTCTTAATGTTGTAATATATTCACATAGACAAGTCGTCTTCTGCGTCATAACTCGCGCAGGTACTATTTTTGGGGAATGCAAAGTAGGGCAAAGTAGCAACAAAGGAAATTCTTAGCATAAAGCAACCGCCATCTTTATAAAATAACCTTTTCGAGTTAAAGAATTAACATTATCTTTTAACAAGATCCACAGCAAAACAACAAAACTCGAATTACAGGCATGTTCCTAGAGGACAGATAAGGCACCGTAAGCCATTTAATCATGTCTTCAGCTGGGACTGTAATTTTACTAAAAAGATTGCTGTTGACTCGCTAAGTTCTGAAACAAGAAAAACTTCAATGAATTAGTAAAACAGCCGAGGAGTGCTTCTTCACTGAAATAATGATAATATTCCGTCATCATAGTACATTTATACGAGCATGTTTTAGTCCAAATATTGGTATCTACTGTGTCTACCTTACGTGCTAATCTGCCTGTTCTATGATATTGGAAAGCCTGTAGGAAAAAAAAATGTGCGTCGTGTGGGTCAGGTATTTAGAGTTAATGTTCCATTACCCCAAACGAAACCACCGTTTCTTAATCTGACTGGTTCGGAGGTGAGGCAGGCTTATGGCAGTTTAATTTTGAACTGCACAACACTAGGTATATGTTTTTATGTCATTGGTATCTATAGGCAAACGAGCGCACAGCCCACGTGATGGTAAGTGGTCACTGCGGCCCATGGACGCCGAAATCCTGTGATCCCCCATTAGGAAACCATAAGATCTCGAATTCGTTGCCTACCCTGAGGCCGAAGATGGAATGCCTCTGTGCCAGAAATTTCACCGGCTGCTTTAACCCCCTACCGGAACACAACAGTGCGAGCACTGCTATTTGGCGGCAGGTTAGCGGGGAAAGATGGTAGTGCCACCGCGGACGGACCTAGCACCAAGCCCTAATTAGAATAGAATAGAATAGAATAGAAAACATTTATTGTCACATACAGATATACAATTACATTATTAGACAGAAAAAAAACCAATAAAAAAATAACATAAATAAAACATACGTGCCTATCAAAAAACAATAAAATAGTGAATTAGCAAAATATGTCTTATGTAGAAGGCTGAGATTGTATAGAATTAAATTACATGATGCCAGGTAATTCCCATATCTTATAATGGGATGGGATCGAGTAAATCTAGAAAATCCTAACTTCCTAACTATATCATTAAACTAGGTATCTAGTAACAACACAGTAACATTGCGCTTATATCCATTTCAAGCGATCAAAACATGAAAACGTTTTCAATGTTATTTTCACAGCATGAATAACGAGGATCTGATATTATTCTAGCGGAATATATTTTATTATCTTACCGTGGCATATCGCCAGACACATGCCACAAATTTTACGAATACAATACAAACACTGTTCACATAATTATGCGGTCTCATTGTGAAGTTAGACGGTTTGAGAGACGTTGACCCACTGTTTGAAAATTGTTCAACCAGGAATTGCCTGATATTTGAAGATCTCATACTTGTTTTTTTGTTGTGTTCGTCCCCGTGTGTAGTAAGTACACGTGGTGATCTTATGATGGTCTCTTAATAACACATAATTGACACCAATAAGGATTCAAAATTGTATATCACCGAAGTTACCTAAATCTCATCAAATTATCATAAAGAACAAAAAAAATATAGTTCACCTAAGATATTCTTCTAATATTTATTTTAAATCAGTTGTTAGTTAAATTACCTATATAAATTCATCCCATTGGGTATTTATAACAAGTGTCTTAAAAAAAAATTTTAGCAAATGAGTTTCTTGTGAAATATACCTTTCATTTCATTTTAAATCACAGCTTTTTTTTAATGAAATTTTTTCAAAAACACGTGTCGTGGAAGTTGAACAAAAGTTTTTTAAGACAGCTTTCTAAGTTCCAAGTTGGACTTTACAACTAATATCTTAATGGAGTTTGTGAGTTACTACCCCGGAATGTTTAGGCTACAAAGTTTTACCGCCTGCAAAGTGTAAGACACTTTGCAAAGTGTGGAACATTTTGCATGGCCATTCTGAATGTTTATTGGTCTGGCCGCCATAAAATATAAATGCGCGAATCGCTTTTCTCATTATTAGCGAGTGCCTTTTTATTGGTTTTTGTAAAATAACCCTATAACAAAAATGATACTGCACTTCTAATGTGAGCTATTTATATGTTTCCAGAGTGCTATTTTGAAAACTCACTGGCTACAAGCTGGGTACAAGGGATTGTTAGAGTTTGATTTTCAGCTTTCTAGGTAAATGGAAAATGAGGAAACTGCTTAGGCAGTTACTTGCGCAACGTAAACACAAACACTTTCCCTTCCTAGAAAGCCGAGTTACAACATCCATATAGAACACAAATACTACATTATCCCAATTTTCCCCGGTAATTGAACGGAAAGGTTCTCCACTTTAACTTGTTCAATTTCAATACACACTTTGATAACTTTTGATTTATTACTACAGTTGAAAGGCAGTTTCTGATTCTTAATTTAACTTAATATATTAATTTAATTCACCGTCGTTGTGTGCATTCATACTTAATTAATTAAATTGCATTTTTTTATTCCAGATATTGCTCTTAAACACCACCTGGCATCCGATTACCACGTAAGTAGATTAACATATGTAAGTTTGTAATACAAGATCGACAGTCTATATAATTACCTTGGCTGTAATACCTACGTAATTCTGTGATTGAGAGACGACTAACTCACAAAGTAACTCTATCGAAAAAGGTTCTACCTCTATTTATTATTATTGTACCTATTATTATTAAAGGTAACCTAACTCATCACACAAAGAGGGTGACGTAAATAAATGATCTCACGTTTATTACAATACTAGCTTCTGCCTGCGAATTCATCCGCATGGGATTCGGTTATATCTAGCGTAATGGTAATACATGAAAGTGTGATCGACTCAGCGGTTTTCCATAAATTGATCTGGCGTTAATCGGGGCGCGACCCGCCCGAACCGGCCAACCGAGATTATAAGTTCAAACTAATTAGTGATTTATTTATACCACTGCTCTGCAGATTCGGCTAGCTCTATGCTGTATAATTAAAGTATTTTCATACGTTTCAACCTCGCATAGCTAAGAAAGTACATATTTATTGTGAACCTTAATGAATGAATGTATTTAGTTTTATCTTCTTCTAAACATGGCAACGTCTGTCAATCCGATACTAAGCCTGAGTTTCATCGAGAAAGTTAACGTCCGTTAAAATATGGGCCTATCTGTCACACCAAAGTCACACCAGACCAGTTTTTTGGGTTTAGGTATGATTACCTTCTAACAATTATGTAACAACTATTACCTTCGTAAAGTTATCTTTATCTATACTGACATAAACGTTTTAAATAAAGAGTTTCATTGTATATGTATATGGAAAGCTCGATCCGATTGGAGGAATACATTTTCCTGAAAAATCATCGTCGTTGCTTACAGCTGAACTGAAGTTTGAAAATGCAAACTTAGTAAAAGGGTAATAACGGCAGATAAGCACTTATTTTCCAAGTGAGCCCCAGAAAAGGTACTTTTACATTCGAGTAATATTTGTATTTCTTCTCTAAGTACCCTGAGCCAATAATAGGAATTTATGATGAGAAGATTATCTGCTTACTTAAGTGCTCGGTTGAAAGCGAAAAAAGCTTTTCTATTTGCTTCAGGTATTTTGTCCTTGTCTACGATATGAGGTGTGTATTTATTATACGAATACTAGATGAATTACTACACTAAACTTATGAACAATCTGCTACAGAATATTTAATAGTACTACATACAGAATGGCCACGGAATCACCCGCCTGAATCTAGCCGGCGCGCAACTCGCGCCCAACTCGCCTTTACCGTCATTTGTTTCATCCGGAGATGGAGAGTGAATCATTGGCCCGCGTACCAACACACACATTTACAAGGGTACAGAGTACAGACGTCCTCGCACACACACAGACGTCATTGATACTTCATTCGAATTGTGTTCGAAAGTGACCGCCGTGTGGTTCGATATACCGCTTCTTCATGCCGGGGGTTTGAATCCGACTGGCACAATTGGACTCTATTTAGTATGTGTGAAATTGAATTTTTAGGTACCACTGAGCTGTTTGGTAAAATAAAACATCGCGAGTAAACCTGTGCGCATCTATGTGTGTGAAGTCCCCATCCGCACTGGCCCACGTGTGGACTATAAGCACGAACCTTCTCGTGATGAGAGGAGGCTTGTGCTCAGCAGTGGGACGTAAATAGGCTATTGGGGTGGTACATTTGGGATGAATTACTGCAATTATTTTGTACATACTCATGAAATGAAACCTGGTAGGTACTGTTCTAGATATAACAATTGCCAATTGTATACATTTTGTATGTGCAATGAAGTTTAAATCCTTATTAATATTATAAATGCGAAAGTAACTCTGTCTGTCTGTCTGTCTTTCTGTCTCTCTGTCTGTCTGTCTGTCTGTCTGTTTGTCTGTCTGTCTGTTACCTCTTCACGCTTCAACCGCTGTACCGATTTGGATGAAATTTAGTATGGAGATAGTTGGAGTCCCGAGAAAGGACATAGGCTACTTTTCATTCCGGAAAAACGCATAGTTCCCACGGGAGAGCGATTACCGAATTCCACGCGGGCAAAGTCGCGGGCAGAATCTAGTTAATATCATAAATGCGAAAGTAACTCTGTCTGTCTGTCTGTCTGTCTGTCTGTCTGTTACCTCTTCACGCTTCAACCACGGGACCGATTTGGATGAAATTTGGTATGGAGATAGTTGTAGTCCTGGAAAAGGACATAGGCTACTTTTCATTCCGGAAAAACGCATAGTTCTCACGGGAGCGCGATTACCGATTTCCACGCGGGCGAAGTCGCGAGCAGAAGCTAGTAAATTATGTTTTTCTCGTCCTACATTATTAAAGGTTGTCTGGAAGAGATTGCTCTTTAGCGATAAGACCGCCTGATGTCACCCTTCTTCTTTGTTTATTGTATTTACTTGTGTAATTGTTTTTTGGTGTTCAATAAAGTGTATTTGTATTGTATTGTATATAGATGTAGTACTGTTTTAGAAATAAAGACTCTATTTTTTAAAGAAAAGCTGATAAAGCTGGTCTATTTTGATGCGCACTTAACTAGAAATGTTTGTAGATGCATTGTTCTTTCGAAGAAGCCTACAAATGGGCTCTTCAGAACAGCGCTGAGCAAGACATCATTCGCGTGGGGAACTCAATAGCTCACCGACTTAACAAAGTGTGATGGCAAAGCCTTCCCCAATCCCCAATCCCCAAGGGGGTAAAAGCTATATTTTACAGCGCAGAAACTGGTTTTCCTTTTTAAAAGTAACCAGTTGGCACTTTGCAGCTTTTAATTGCAAACAACTTGTTTTGTACTTTGTACTGAAAACCTGTTTAGGTTTGAGATTATTTTGGCTCGGGTTAGATTTAAGAAAGTTGAGAGGAGAAAAAAATCGAGTTATTGTACAATACAGTATTCGATGAATCGTCTATATGTCTGGGGGTTTTTTCGTTGTAGCGATTCTAAACTACCATTTTGGTGTGTATCCAAAAAAAAATGGTTGTTTCACGGTTGTTTCGTAGCCTACAAAACAAACTGCTAAGCCATTATTGGCCACAAGTGCTTGTGTTGAAAGCCAAGCTAGGGGTCTAGGACGATTTTGAGCCACGATCGATGTGAATATTACAAAGATCGACCCCAGAGCTGTGTGAAGTTCAATCAATACACGAGACGCAAAATAAATTAGCTGCCGAGTGAAACATACAACTTTTCACCTCACTCCCAGCGAGAAAAGTGTCATGGCGGACCGCGTTACGGGACGTTCCTTTATTGAAATTCATGGAAAAATTTAGCATCAGCCTGAGGTGTACTTGCCGTTTGAAATTAAAAACACAACACGAAGTGAACCTTTTCGAGCTAGTGAGATGAAAAACAATAGCTTCCTTCTTCGAGTCGAGTTTGATCCATGCTAGTAAAACTATTGAAAAGAAATGTTGTACGAATTTAAACCTACAGTAAATTATTGCAAGTACTTTCTTTTCTTTTTGCATAATATCTTCTGCCTCAAGTATTATGCTTATATCACGAGAACAAATCCCTCGATACAAACAAACGCTATCGCAAACCTCGCTATAACACACAATAGCAACGAAATAGTTCCGTTTCTCCATACTTGTTTGAAGTACTCGTCTCGGATAAAAATAGGAAGACAGATCACTTGAACAGGCGGTGACGTTAATGCGATCAGACAATCCTGCTTTATCGAGCAGCAGAGAGATGTTTGAGTGATTTCTGTTTCTTTTTATTTTATTTCCTTCATAAAGAAAACAAACAGAAATAAAGTGTACAAAAAAAATTGGCTGTCTGCAAAGTCGGTTTACGAACGATAATTTTATACGTGACTAGCTTCGGCCCGCGACTTCACCCGCGTGGAATTCGGTTAACGCGCTCCCGCGGGAAGTATGCGCTTTTCCGGGATAAAAAGTAGCCTATATCCTTTACCGGGACTCCAACTATCTTCATACCAAATTTTATCCAAATCGATTTATAATATTAGTATGGATAACGTCACGTAACGCTATAAGGCTACTATTGCGTCATGTTTTTCCGTCGGCGCAGCCAGCGTTCATCAATTAATAAGACATTATCACGTCAAAAATATGATACAAATGGAACTGTTTAAACAATATAAGTACCTATAAGTCATCAGTAAACATATGTACACTTTTATTACCAGTGTGTGAAAGAATCAGTCGTAAGAGACTCATTATTGCTCAGGATTTTTCTGTTTGATTGAATTGAATCAATAAATCTAATGGGTACACTCACTCATTCACTTACAAAGACTTGATTAATTCACAGACCTTTATTCCATTAATATGCCCCAAAATTGGCATAAAATCATTGAATTACCTATATGGTTCATCAACATTAGCCGAAAGCTCCCACGGCAACTAGAGTGACATTTAGCCTAATTAGCATTCATGCATCGAGGGCATGCCGCGGTAAGCCTTAAAAGCCCCGAGCGTGGAGCGGATTTAGGGCTTTCGCGTTTCGAGGACAAAGTTTAGAAAGGTTCTAGGAAAATATCGGCATTTCCTAGGAAATTCGTTGCAACCGAAATGCTTCGTTATTTACTTCTAGATACTAGTAACGTTATATTTAGCAAAAAATTAAAATTTATTTCCAAGAGCCGACGTGGCGTTCTTACAGAATTATGAAAACCTCCATGCAACTCCTTTTGGACTGAATTTAAACACGTAGCCTGTCAAGCCAGGTTCATAACAAAAGTACTGACGACGCAGCAGCCATGTGTAATATTTGTTCCCCCATTTTTAAAACTACAAGAAAAATAACACCGTGATTAAGGCAAATGATGAACGCAACAAAATAAAAAGAGTAGGCAAATTCTCTATCATCATCATCATCATCATTTCAGTCGAAAGACTGCTGGACATAGGCCTCACCCAAGGTTCGCCACTCAGACCGGTCCTGTGCTACTTGCTTCCACCGGTTTCCCGTGACCTTCACGAGGTCGTCGCTCCATCTTGTTGGAGGCCTACCGACAGCTCGTCTCCCGGTTCGCGGACGCCACACGAGAACTTTTCGGCCCCATCGGCCATCAGTCCTAAATTCTCTATAGGCGAATTGAATTACTCGCATGGTCTGGCACGAGCCTTATTTATACATGCCTCGTTTACATAGCTCTGTTTACAGTTCGCCCACTTGTAAACACAGCACAAGCGCTCGAACTCCAGTTTCACATGGGATAAAGTGAGGCGATTCATATTACCGGCGATGTTCCACTCTGCGGTGGTCAGTCACAAATAGGTTCCAAATTAAAAGGACTCAAAGGACTATTATAGCTCATCAACTTCGTGCCCGACCCTCCCTGGTAAGAGGCGGTCGGGCGGGATACTGAATACCATGCGGATAAAGTCGATCCCGCGACATCTATAAGATTTTTTGGACTTAAAAGTAGCCCACGTCCTAATTCATAGTCTGAACTTTAATTATATCATTCAAAATTGCCACAGCGGCTTAGGGACAAACTGTAGGAATTTCATACATATCTTCAACCTCCTTTTCACCCCCTTAGGGGTGCTATTTCCAAAAGTTCTTTCTTAGCGAATGTCTACCTCACAATAACCATAAAAATCTCTCGTGTAAAAATCTCTTAATAAACCTCTTAGATTATCCCGAACGTTGTTTTGCTTTTGTCTGTGTTCAGATTATTACAAATCTTCTGTTTCCATATTAATTATTCCTCGATTTGTATTTAAATTTCTCAAGATTCGCAAACTCTGGAACAACTAAACAAACTTAAATTTTCTGTTGTGGAAACTTCCTGCTCAATTCTGAATAATGTCTTGTTATAGCGTAATGATTGTGCTTACCTACATATATTTTTATTAACGGAATTTAAAAAAAGCCGTTCCCATTCTTATGTATAAGTTTCCATTTTCGTTGTAAGTTCGTAAGTCCAGTCTTGCACTGACCAAAATCTTTGGTGTAGGTATGTGCAAACGCCTCGATTGCTGTCAAGTATGCATTTGTTGAAAGTATGAGCTGTATTGCGACTTTTGCAAATTGTTAATATTGGAAAGTGGAGAAAATACCGAAGAAAATAATTGTCAAACTTAAGTGGCAGTGTGCGGTGATGCGGTGGCGGTGATGTTCCAGAACGTTCTGTAATAAAGCCTTATGGGGGAGGCCTAAATTAAATAATTATTTGTTTATACATTTTTCATCCAGTAGCATGAGGATACACGTTACATTGCCCTCTGTAGTTGTGAAAAGGCTTGTGCAAAAATGGCAACACACAATTGAAAATATAACACTTAGGTATGCCCCCATCAAACATCTACGGCCCACTGTTAACTTCGGGTTAACCGCTTAACTCCGATTTATTTGTATGAATTTGACGTGGGTTAAGAGGCTAACCCGAGGTTAGCGGCTTGTGCAAGTGGCGGCCTAAGTAAGTTAAGGGTTACCGGTGTCAATCAATGTAGTAGTTCTGTATCAGTTGTTGTTCTATCGGAATAAGTAAAGTTGTACATATCGACAAACAATCCCTTGTAATCTGAAAAAAAAAAAGTTCGAATATGAATAATCCTACAAATAAGGAAGATATAATGTGTAACATCTATTGCCCCAAGCTTGCCGTTTCGGATAAACTTTATCTCGTTACTCGATATTGTTCACATTATACCTATACCAGAGATACAAGTTTTGATATTCACGTATTCTTTTTTGATAAGTCCTTGTTGCGGCGCTTCTTCTCAAGCAATGGGTCTAGGAAGCGCTGGTCATTTCATTTTCTGACGTGTAAAAGTGCCCCTATGTGGCCAATTTGCTGAATAAATGATTGAATTGAATTGAATTTTGTTGTAGCCTTTCAGAACCTTGATTAACCTTTACTACAATATAATGAGTAGTACCCTCTCGTGATGGAATGAAGCCTGTGCCCAGCAGTGGGACGTAAATAGGCTAAAGTAGGGCCATTAGCAACTGTCCATCGGAGCAATAAATCATTTTTATCATACTCTCTCGCTCGCACTCGGGGGCTTATGGCGAGCGTAAGTGATGCATGTGCTGCTATCGATAGATCTTTGTAAGAAAAATCCTTATACATATTTATTGATTAAAAAAAGTATTTATAATTGATGCTAGTACAACTACGAATATAAGGGACAAAGAATAATAACAATCAATATTAACATTATGAACAATATATTTTTACTAATGACAATTGTTATATATTAAATTATTCTAAACACTATAAAAACAGAAAAAATACTTATACTAAAAAGTTAAACAGAGACAGTTATAACATAGAAAATTCCAACGCAGGTAGCTAACTATGGATAAACACGTGTACGTGTTTATCGTGTGTTGCACATCCTTGCTGACAGCGGGTTTTATTGATCCGATGGACAGTTGCTAATGGCCCTAGTATAGTTGTGGTGTGGCAGTAAAGTACAGTAGAGACGTCATGATCACGATATGGTCAAATAATTAGAATGAATTTTATGCGTTGTATTTAAAAGTTACTTGAAAGTTTGAAATTCAAATGAGCATTTAATGTGTCTTACATCTTCAAAGTATACTCGTTTGAAAGTTCATGAAACACCGAAAATGTACTGAGTGAAATAATCCAACAAAAGGGGGTAAATAGTTAACATTTTAAAACCCTTGAAAATTCAAACCGCTGTAACAAATTAGGTACTTACTAACTTAATTCTGTTCTAACTCGCCAAAAATTACGACACATAATTAATTACCTGACAATGTCTTTTCTTCTCATTACTTTTCATCCGATTTTTTCATTTTGATAGATAGATAGATATTCATTTCATCAATATAAAATCACATTATAATTTGAGTACATTTCAAAATATATGAATTCACATTGAAATTTTGAAATGAGGATATCCGCAGTAGAACTAGGGTCACCGAAATAGCCCGAAGAATCGCGAACCTGAGTGCCAGTGGGCACATTGCTCGCAAGACTGATGGCCGATGTGGCCAGAAAGTTCTGGAGTGGCGTCCGCGACCGGGAGACGAGCTGTCGGTAGGCCTCAAACAAGATGGAGTGACGACCTTGTAAAGGTCGCGGGAACGCGGTGGATGCGAGTGACACGGACCGGTCTGAGTGGCGCGCCTTGGGGGAGGCCTATGTCCAGCAGTGGACGTCTATCGGCTGAAATGATAATGATGACTTTTCATCTTCGAAAATTGCTTCTTGCTCGCGCTTCGCTCGCTCGCACACGCAAAACAGAGAATAGTTCATACAAAATTTTAAATTGTTCAGGAATAAACTCATATAATCCATCTATTATCCGAAGATGTTTTTTTTCAGACGATTGAAAAAACAGCCACTATTAGGATGTGTCAGAAAGCTAACAGTATTTTTTTAATACAGTTGCTCAAAAAATAAACATTTCGATACTCGTTTAGCGTGCGAAAAGTTTGTCATTTCCGAACGAGTGTTTTTTGTTTTTGACACCTAGTGAGTGTGCGTAAAGTTTTTTGAACTTCATCCTGTTCGTTTTTTACTTCATTCTATTTTTTTCGCAATTGTATTCAAAAATGTTGAACGGTTTAATGGGGGCTATCGCGTGACAATTTGCCACTAGAGGCGCTAGTGTCGCGCGAGATCCGATAACATTCACTTTTCACTGATTTTGGCGGGCTTCGTGACATAATTTTTTTTTTTTAATTTACCTGTTGAAAAGTGATCTCCTTCGTGAAATTATCGCAAATATGGATTATTTGGCGATGAATGTGAACGCTTATCAATAAAATAAAATAATCCGAACAAAACGGAACTGCACAACATTGCGGCATAGCTACTCGATATGATCATAGTATTTTTTTTTTTATATAAGCCTATGAAGTGTCCCACTGCTGGGCAAAGGCCTCCCCTCTTTTTCGCCACTTTATAATTAATAAACTTAATTGATTCAAGATTTATTTTAAAACTTTGTATCGGCGCCGGTCTTATAAAGTCGCCTTTGACAGCTATACCTCTGGACCTTAGTCAACAGTGGCGCCAACTGGTGAGCAAAGAAACGATAATCCTCATTAAATGCTTTGAAAAGGGAACGCGGTCAACCTGTGTGTCCGTTACATCTTCACGCTGAAACCGCTAGACAAATTTAGATGAAATTTGGTATGGAGATAGTGGGAGTCCCGTAAAAGGTCACAGGCTACCTTTTATCCCGGAAAAACGCATAGTTCCTGAGGGAACGCGATATCCCAATTCCACGCGCAGGATGTCGCAGACAGAAGCTAAGGTGGGTGGACCATGGAAGGCCATGCTCCTTCGAAGGCCAATCATTAAAATTTCGTAGTTATTGCCATGTGATGACAAATTCCTTCTATTAACACAAACACCCATCGAACTGGAAACCACAGACGCGGCGGCGAATCGCTCGGGCTAATATTTTGGCAGTACAGGCCCTCGCTTTATTGATATCGGGAATCGACGACGTTAAAATAAGGTGGGTGTACCATGGAAGGCCACTCTAACAAATAAACAGTTATTATTTGTTTATTTACTGGATAAATGAAACTAACAAATATTTAAGTAATACTTTGTTTTCTTATGTAACATATAAACTACTTTTTTTTATTGTAGATTTAAGCGCTATTTATTAACTCTTAGTGTTAAATGACTGATTTATTATAATGGCCTTCTAAGGAGCCCTGTTTCTAGCAAGGCCATTTGGAAGAGTTCAATGAAACTGAAGTTTAATATTGATTAAAATCTGCAATTCAAAAAAGTGGTTTATATGTTACGTAATAAAACAAAGTATTACTTAAATATTTGTTAGTTTCATTTATCCAGGAAATAAACGAATGATAACTGTTTATTTGTTAGAGTGGCCTTCCATGGTACACCTACGTTCATCAATTGTATTTTAAATTATCTTGTTAATTAATTAATTAAGTGTCATATTATAATGTGCATTTTATTTTTTGCGCCGGACTTCTAGAAGGCGACGTTGTCATTAAAACTTTAACCCTTCTGAATCAAGTTAGTGGAATCTTATTATCGCCTTTATGAAGTTAAAGATTAAATTCTTTACATGGAATTAATTGGATTTCTTATATTTTCTTCATTATTTAGCAAATTCAAATATTCTTTTGATTGACGCTATCCTTGATTTAATATCTAGAAAACATTATTACCTACTGGTCATTTCTTTGTTTTAATTTACTTTTTTTTGCTGGTGGTAGGCCTGTGCCCAACAGTATGTAATGTAAAATTTGTAAATTTTGAAAAAAGACCTTCTGCTTGAGTTTGTTGCGGCGCTTCTTCTCAAGCAATGGGTCTAGGAAGCGCTGGTAAATTCTTTTTCTGACGTGTAAAAGTGCCCCTATGTGGCCAATTTGCTGAATAAATTATTGAATTTTTGAATTTTGAGTGGGACGTAAGTAGGCTGTAGTAGTAGTAGTAGGACCTGATGACCAGAGTCTGTCCAAATTGTAACAATAAATCAACCTAACCTGTCGCCAAACAGCATGTTAAGGTAAGGGGGGAAGAGATCCAGTGTAATATTTTATCAGCATAAAGGCTTCAATCTTATACCTTGGGTTGACAATGCATTCTCAATCCAAATTCGCAATCACGCGTACTATAGGCATTTGGAATGAACTCCCTGCTGAAATATTCCCTCTGCGCTACACTATGGGATGTTTTAAAAAGGGTGTCATTAAATATCTTCGGGACCGGCAACGCATTGGTGACGCCTCTGATGTTACAAATGTTTATAGGCGGCGGTAACCGCTTTCCATCAGGTGGGCCGTCTGCCTGTTTGTCCGTCTATAATAATAATAATAAAATCCTATGTTTTCTATACTATGGGCAACAGAAATTTTCAATCTTTACTTTAAGTAACTGTTTGTCATCGAATTAAAGTTCTCTATTTTCACAACGTTTTTATAAGTCGGCGTACGTGTAACTAACACACTATCTACAAACTATAAATATGTAAACAAATCTCTCAAGTTAAATTTCATCCACTTCTAGGTATGATAAGATAAAACTTAGGAAGTATAACCACTGAGCTGATCTGATTGATCATGAAGCTTGGTTGGAGGTAGGCACGGAAAAGTAAAAGCGGTTTTTAGTTTTAAACTACCTATTTATTCGAATAGCGTGAAGCAGGGATTCGCACTGTAGAAGGTACATAAGGACATTATTTCAGAAACTGTCAATGGATGGCGATGTAATCAAAAATATCACAATGCCGCCCCGACGCCACGTCCGCATTGTCAAGGCATTGTCACACAGATTCTATCGTCAGCATTCAAGAAATACACAAAGCTCTTCCAATTTCATAATGGAAGGTAGCAAAGAAATGAATCGTGTTGATAGCTCCGATGTTAAATGAAGATAATATATTTATGTGATGATTCTGAGAAAAATATATTTAACATGGAATTTATTGGGTGGCCTATACTTTTTTGAAATTTAAATCTTGGGACATTTCACACAAATTGAATTAGCCCCAAACTAAGCAAAGCTTGTACTACGGGTGCTAGATAACGATAGAAATTCTTATATAAAGAAATAAATAAAATACATATGTATTTATATATGTTATTTAACATCCATGACCCGGGTACAAACATTCGTGCTCATCATACAAAGTTTGCCTCTAGCGGGATTCAGACCTGCGACCGTCGGATCGGAACAGTGGGCAGGGTCACTACCAACTGGGCCAATTCTGCCTATGAAGCCTTATGATTAGGTATACGAGTATCCTATTCGGCAAAATATAAGCCACTGAAACGATCGAATATTTCTAGGAACATAGTAGGCACTAACGAGTTGTCACATAAGATGTACACTCAACAGCAATGATGCTATAAAAAGTGACCTGATTTAATTGCTGTTGAGTGTATATAAAAGAAAGACAATGTTTCATGCATGCTTCGTAAAAACAAGCAAGTAAAGGCGGGAACAATTCTGCTAAAGTGACCCTTAGGAAGATATCGCCTTTCGTTTACGGAGAAAAGATCGATCCTTAGCCATTAGCGGTACTTAACGACTTGTCCATTACTTAGCAGATAATATTATTAACATTCTTTACGTACTTACCTTTACATGAAACATAAAATATGGTAGGATCTCTATCATTTTCAATAAGTCTCCATGTATTTTCTAGCTGCTTCTAAGTAAAGCCGCGTGGTATATTTATTAAGGTGCGCCATTATCTTAATAAAGCCATTAAACAGGCTGTTATTTTTACTGTAATTGCCGTTAATCCAAAAGGCGCTTTATCATGATAAATTGCGTCGTTAATCGTCCGTTATTTTCGGTGTTTTTATGTTTTTACGTGAAAATGTTTCGTCATGCCTCATCGACCACGAGTCACGCCATTTTCAAGACTATGCTGAATTAATGTGATCGATAGTCTATTCATGCGACACGAGAAAAAATATCAATACTCTATATGTAGAGCGCAAAACAAACATCATCATCATCATCATCATCATCATCTTCAGCCGAAGGACGTCCACTGCTGGACATAGGCCTCCCCCAAGGCACGCCACTCAGACCGGTCCTGTGCTACTGGCTTCCACCGCTTTCCCGCGACCTTCACGAGGTCGTCGCTCCATCTTGTTGGAGGCCTGCCGACAGCTCGTCTCTCGGTTCGCGGACGCCACTCGAGAACTTTCCGGCCCCATCGGCCATCAGACCTGCGAGCAATGTGCCCCGCCCACTGCCACTTAAGGCTCGCAATTCTTCGGGCTATGTCGGTGATTCCATTTCTGATTCTATCACGCAGAGAAACCCCGAGTATAGCCCTCTCCAAACAAACATGGCTGGCCCGAATCAAAATCCTAATCACTAAATACAGACAGCTAAACACCTCTTTCGAGAGGTGTTGAGTTTGTTGTGATAACGATCTAGTTTCTAGTCCTTCTGCTTCAATAACTAAGTATAATTCAGATTCAAAGTCCATTTCTATTGTTCCTAAATAACAAGCGAGTCGCTGAGGCGTTGCAAACTTGTCGCTGTAATTATTTGGATCACCATGAATCAAAGGCAAAGGAATTTCAATTATAAATTAATCGGCTTAAAATTCACAATATGATATCTCATGAAATTGTAATAAACTATGGCGAGCAAGTTTGCACTCTGTATTGGTAGATTTAGAGTTTCAATTTGAATGGTGATTGTGTTGGTTAGGGTTGTCAAAGGTGTTAACGGATCCATCTGATTCAAGTAAGTTCCAAACTGAATTATCGTGCCGCGCTCATCCCTAATCGAGACTGACAGGTTGACTTGCGTTAAAAATGAAAGTCTTTTTTAGGGTTCCGAAGTCCACAAGGAACCCTTATAGTTTCGCCATGTCCGTCCGTCTGTCCGCACTATTGCTCGGAGATGCTTAGGTCTAGAAAGCTGTAATTTGGCATGAATATGCATATTAGTTACGCTGACAAAGTGGTACAATAAAATTTTGAAATATATTTTTTTATAGGGTACCTACCTCCCCTACTCGTAAAGTGGGGATGTAAATTTTTTTTCTTGCGTACCCCATGGTGCGGCATATCGTTGAATAGGTCTTAAAAAAATATTGTGGGTTTGTTAAAACCATTTTTTGATTAAGTGATGCGTTTGTGAAATATTAAGCTTTAAAGAGCTATTTTTTGTTAGAGTCACGTGTCCCCCCCCCCCTGCCAGCTAAATGGTGGTATTTGGATGGCTGAAAAAAATCACGGTTGTGGCATATATAACATAGTTGAAAGGAAAACTATCAGAGCTAAGTAGGCTGTACAAACTTACGAGTAATAGTCGACCAACTTATAATGATGATTTTTCTCGAGCGGCAGGGGCGTCGGGCGGGCACGTCATACCACAGGCTAGCTAGATGCTAATAAGTCTTAGAAAGGTACTGTGGGTATCCTCAACTTCGGAACCCTATAATTTGCGCGTGGCCCGACACGCACTTGGCCGGTTTTTTCTATTTACCTACCTTTGGAATATTACAATTTATGGAAGAAAACATAATTGCTGACTGTATTATTATAAAATGTTGACGTACCTATACTGTAAAGTAGGACGTTTCCTAGTGGCCCTAATTTGTGGCAGTATAAGTAGAAAGAAATCTCTTTATTTTACACCAATTTGCTGTTGCCAGGTAAATGTGAACCTAAAAACTGGCAACATGTTTGATTATCAATAAAATAATTGTACGTCACAAAGACAATTGTAGTATCACTACAGTCTCACTTACTTTACTTATGTCTATATGACTTGATTCTAGCTAACACGTACGTTCTTGTTTCAGGTTGCTTGCCGCCAGACGCCCCTATGAAGCGAAAACTATGCACCGGCCCTTCGTTTGATTTCACATGCGAAGACGACATGGAGGAGCTGAATGTGGTAAGTTCATCTTCTGATCAATCAATCAATAGGTCAATCAAGGAGCTTCTCTATTTTTATGGTACGCAGGGATTTTAATTAATAATGAGTACCTGCGCAATCGAGCTTTGTTTGGGTGGAAATAGGTAAAACCGAGTATTCTCAGAGATATGAGACCTACCTAGATCGATTTTTTGCCCGCGATTTTCCAAATTTCGTCCAAATCTTTAGAGCCGTTTCTGAGATCGCTTGTACTAATACATACACAAGATAAGCGTTTAAAGTATAAGATAAGCCACTTAGACATTTCCTCAATATTACAGTAATATATTACACTAATATATATTGGACCTCGAGACTAGAGACTGGAAACCCAAAAATCACTACAAAAGTTTCGATTTGCCAAACACTTTTAGGTCTTTACATTTTATTGAAACTTACAAATTCAAAAATAAAACAAGAAACGTAAGTAAAGAAACCTCACACAACTCGGACATACCTAAACTAGGCGTCTAATTGCACGAACCATCTGGTACACAAAGTGGAAGGATATATGGAATAATAAATATGAATTAAATAAAAGCAGTCAGTGAGCTACTTACTCAAAAAGATCCTTACTAAATCTCTTCACCGGATTCAACCAGAGCTTCGCCCTCAATCGCCTCTTCATCTAACGCCTCCAAGTTGTCTGGTCTTCTCCCTCGGGCTGTGCGCGATGGGAACATCTTAGGCTCCTTAAGTTCCTCCGCCAGTCTCTTTCTATGTATTTTTAAATATTCTTCATATTCATTTAATGACTGTCTTCTCTCTTTCCCTTCTGCCAATGTTGCTTCCCACGAAAAATCCGCACGATATCTATTTTCCCTGACAGTCTTTAAAGAACTACTTTTGAGGTAATCGTAGTCTTCTAAATATTCTTTTTTCATAGCTTCTAAATTATGCGATAAGTAACTTTTCTTTTCTTTCGGCTTCTTCTTTATTGCCTCGGGGAATAGAATAGCTACAGTGTCGTTAAAGATTGACTTTTGATTTTTCATAATCTCAAACATACGTCGTTCTTTTTCCAAACGCTGTGCCTCTAACTCACGTAAAGGTTTCTCCTGTTCTATAAGTTCCGCTCTATTTATTCTTTTTTTCACTGCAATTGTTCTTTCAATCAATTTCTGGATTATCATTTGCCATCTTTCTTCAGGGCCAATGACTTTCATTTTTACCAGTCTTCTGGCCTCAGCTTCGTCTTCCAATCGCTTTTCTTCTTCTTCTCTGAGCTTTCGTCGTTCTTCTTCCTTTTCGGCTAGCAACGCACCTTCTTTTCTTCTGATTTCCAGCAACACATGAGGATTCTGTGCCATCCAATTATCTTGCCATGTTATAAAAGATTGCATTACTTTTAATTCTCTTGATATGGTGGTTTCCAGTCGAGGTAAATATCCGGGATTTTCGATCATAAATATTGGAGGGTCTAAAAACATTCTAAACGATCCATTGGAATCACTGACACCAATCATGTTCTTGGCTAGCGGTAGCGTATGAAGGCTCACCCCGGTCAGCATTGTGCCAGAGAGTGTTTGGACAGCAATGGGCTTGTCGCTGCGGAGTAGCAAATCCCATGTTTCAAGATTCCCTTCCGATGTCGCTATGAACATCATGCTAGGCTTGTAAAGCGACCAGGCAGCAGCAGTTAATCTAGAGTTGCGCTTTTTCCATAACAATGGTCGATTCAATAACTTATCAGACCAAATTGCGAAGATTTTACCTCCAACGGTAAAAGTGATATTGGGCATAAATGGATTTTTTTCACAGCTTGTTATGATCCCGTCGTGGATCGAACAATTGTATTTGGTATCACAGTGCTCCGAATTCACGACTTCTCCCGTATTGAACTCATGTCCCTCCCAAGTGAACCTCTTCATTACACCGTGATTAGAGCCACAGTATATAACAGTGTTAAGATCGCTTTCAGCTTGAGGAACTATTGAACACGTGAAATATTTTCTTCCCGATCCTGTATTTCTGGGCGCATAAGTATAATTAATGATGGGAGGGCTCATCGCCATACTCTGCAGTCCAAACGACCCCACTTGCCCGGCGACTCCCAGAATTATTTTGTAGCAAGGTTGGAAAGTACGGTCCAAAACTTTGTACGGAGAAACATCCACTAACAGTCCAGATGGCCTTCTCAAAACACGCTTGGATTTTTTAACCTTTTTGCTTCCTTCCAATGATGTTACATTCTCAACTGACAAATTCCAAATCAACACATTACCATCTTCCGAGCCAGTGAAGAACATGAGTGATTTATTTCCGTCCGTCATCATGGTTGCTTTTCCTGTTGGCGTTACAGTGAAATTAGGCGAAAGCCACTTTATTGTAGTAACGGGCCCGTAATGACAAGTCATCAAGTTGCTCAGAGCCGTGGAAGGTACCACTGCATTATCCTGGACAGTTTTCATCCACCACATATGTGAATTCATTGCTATACGGTATTTCTCTCTGGTTTCACTTAGAACTTCCAATTTCTCTACATTTTCTAACTTGTTGGTCAAATCCCATACAACTATTTGCCCATTGATGCAACCGCCAATTAATATGTTTTCATCAAACGGGCAAAATGAAAGAACTTTAACTTCACGAGGTGATTCAAGATATAATTTGGGCATCAAACTATCAATATGGCTCCAAATCATTACAGGATTCATTCCGTAAACCGCTCTGTGAATAGGATCCGGACGAGTGCTTATCGTTTTCATCACAGTTGGGGATCCATCGGCATAGCATATTGCGACAATACCTGTCCACATAGGATGAAAGACGGCACTGGACACGTACTTGTCCTTGGCTCTCACATCTGTAAAACAAACGTATTCGTCAAACGTCATTGAGTCGTAGATGCCCGTCGTTTTCTGAGCCACTAATTTAGGGTAATCATTACAATACATGTCCATAACCGTATTCAACTCAACAATCGACTCCATTTCAGTACTTTTGTCCACCACAAAACTATTTATCATTTTTATATATGACATGCGCCTCATGCGCGCCATAGCTGCCCGATAAGCCAGCAAGCCAATCTCGTCCACTGGCGGTTTACCAACCTCATCATCATCCGAATCATCGTCATCATCGTACTCATCTTCACCTTCACCGTCTCCTTTTTTCTTACTTCCTGTATCGCCGCCACCGTCTACATCACCCACTTGCCCGAGTGAATCAGCTATCGATTGTGTCCACACGTTTTGTGGGTATTTCAGAATGGTTTGGGCATGACTACTTACTTTAGCAGGGGCCGCTTGGGAAGCCGTATCTATCCTACGACGGAAAACATTATTAAACTTTTGCCTGTACGGCGTGAGCTCTATATAGCCATCTCGAACCGAATTGGTATCTCTAATTTTAAATCGTTCGGGTTGAAATTTGATGGGGAACTTAGTGCTTATTTCAATCTCCATGAGTGGTCGCGCATATATTGGGATAAGCTCCTTGATTTCCTTCTCGCTTCCCAAACTCTTCCACGGGCGTGGTTTCTTCTGTACGGCCTTCTCTAGCTTCTTCTCCTGTCTTCTTATGAACCTATCGGACTGAGCTTTGCAATGATCCCTCGCCTCGGTAGTACAGCAGACGTAGAACTCATCGATATCCTTGGACTCATCGACGATATAACCCATTAAAACCTCTTCCTGTTTGTACTCTTCTAAAGCTTCCTTGATGGGGAAAAATTCGGACAGTTCACCACCGAGCTCGATAGTTTCCATGATTTTTTCTTTACTGACCAGCTTCCAGGGGTACTGGGGTGTGATGTGGAGGCCAAAGACCATCTCTATTTGTATTTGAGTTTCCTCCCCTAAAACGACCTTGTGAACGCCTTCTACTTCATATTTCGGTATGAACCTTTTTCTCCGAGGTAAGGGTGGGGCTGGCTGAGCCATTTTGCCTTGTTCTGCTTGAACTGGAATCAACAAATATTACTTTGTAAATTAAAATAAATTACGTGTGTTCTATTCTATATAAATTAATGGCTTCTGTCTTGGACACTTCGCCAATATCAAAGTAAGGGCCACACAGGCCTGCAAGTTGTTCGGTAATAAAGGTAAATGTACGGTGTAAATCAATCCATCATATTTTATATTACACACCAAAACAATAATCAACGTGTGTTTATTATGATTGTGTAAATGACAATTTTCGATGACGTTGACGTAGTGATTTACTTTTTAGTCCGGTCGGTACATTTATTTTACAAAAACATTAATGAGGTTGTACGTTGCTAGGCGGGTTTTAATAAGAAATAATCAAATTATACGCATCTAATCTTAATCTTACTGTTCTCCAAGATTCCAGGTTTTGTAAAGGAAATTAATGGCAAAACGAAATTTTAAAAGCCGTAATGAAGTCGAACATTTGAGTTCCTTTGAATGAAAACTAAGTAATTACTAAGAAATAATTAAAGCATTCCGTGGGACTAAATCGGGATGAAAAGTAGACTATTATCATAGACGAAGTAAAGTAAACTTAGAATGACAACCCAAAAAAATCAGCGTACCTACGCCCGAAATAAGCGTTAAATGCGATAATAGATGACACTGCCTAGGTAGCCCGGATACAAATTTGAGCTCCATGAGCTACATCTAGATGGCGCTGTGCAAGCGAAGTATCAAAATTTGAAGCTCCCTGGCTGTTTCCGATGTACGCCGTAATGTGAGGAGTTTGACAGTCTTATATAATGAAATTTGTGTCTGTTATCATATAGAAATTCTAGCTTCTGGCTATGACTTCGCCCGCGTGGTTTTCGGTTAACGCGTTCCCGCGGAAACTATGCATTTTCCGGGATAAAAAGAAGCCTATATTGCTCTTTTCCAGGCCTTTTTCCAACTATTTCCATACCAAATTTTGTCTTAATCGGCCCATCAGTTTAAAGTGAAGAGGTAACAGGCAGACAGACATAGTTACTTTCGGATTTATAACATGAAATCTCCACACAACCACCACCACTTCACTCTCCTCACAACCGTTTTCGCTGCGTTTTCGCCTCAGCAGCGCCATCTGAAGGCGCTACTGCAGACTATCCGCCTAGGTGGCTTGGCACTTGTGGCGTCCGCAGCGCCCCCAACCTACCCGATTTGTTGTCCATTTTTGGAACTATAAAGGTTGCGCTGCTTTACATGAACCCTCCATATTTCGCCATATTAGATTGCGCTGTTTGCGCTCCTTATACTTACCAAGACACATTCTACACTCCATAGTTCCAACCGTTTTGACGTGAAGGAATAACAAACAAAGCTTTCAAATGGACAAGAATACGCAAAGATCGACTTAGATGGCGCTGCAAACGCTTGACCCAAACCAAAACCCAAACACTGCAGCTGTCAAATTTTTACGGGTTCTTTTGTTGAAAATTTTAAGTAGATTTGTTTAAAATTGTTAAATATTGACCGCAATTTTGATTTTGGTTCAGTTATTTGTGATGAAAATGAAGACATCCCAATGCAATTATAACCTGCCCCAGACACATACCAAGTCTTTCGGAAATACGTGTCGTCTGTTCTCCTTGCATCCTGGAACTATACAGCGCGGCATTTTTTAATAATTTAAGTAAAATCAATAACAACAAATATTTCTCTATGTAATTGACAGATGGTTTGGGTCAAGCGATTGCAGCGCTCCTAGTGGCCAATTATGCAGATTTCTTGTCTATTGTGTGTGGACAGTATTGATGTTCAGTAAAGTACAGAATAAGATAAGAACATCCATTTCCACAGACAAACTTTGTGGATTATTTTTACTTCATACAAACTTTTTTGTATAAAATAAATCATAGCTATAAACTGTATTCAACACTCCATTTGTTTAAAACGACTTTGCGTACCCAGTAAAATGAAAGTTTACAAATAACATTTACGTTGTAGCGTGTCTGGAAATGACGTTTGAAATTGAATTTTCTGGAATATAAGTGAATATTGTACAACAGCACAGAAACAAGGCGTGTTTGAACGAGTTGTCGCAGTTTTCGGATCGTTTGTATTTTATTAAAATTACTCATTGTTAGTCGTCGAGTTAAACCCGGACATACATACATACGGTCACGTGACTTCTGTAGACTTATTATTAGTAATTGACGACTGTGTAGACTTATTATTAGTAATTGATGATAAGCAAATTACGTAAGTGGTCACTGCATTGTCTACCCTGAAGCCTAAGGTGGAATGCCTCTGTGCCAGGAATACCGGCAGCCTTACTTAACCCCTTACCGGAAGACAACAGTGCGAGCACTGCTATTTGACGGCATGTTAGCGGTTAAGACGGTGGGGTGGTACCAACCCGGGCGGAACTAGCACCAAGGTCCTACCACATCAAAAGTTGAGTCGCGCTACACTACCTACTACTACAGCCTATTTGCGTCCCACTGCTGGGCAAGGCCGACTCTCATAACGAGAGGATTTGGGCTATAGTCCCCACGCGCTCCCAGTGCGGATTGGGAACTTCACACACATCTTTGAATTAAGTACTTCGCAGATGCATGTAGGCTTCCTCACGATGTTTTCTTTCACCGAAAAGCTCAGTGGTAAATTCAAATTGAATTTTGCACATAAGTAAACTTAAAGGTGAGAGCCGGAATCGAACCCCCGACCCTCTGCATGAGAGGCGGTAGGTCGAACCACTAGGCCACCACGGCTTGCTATACTACAGTTTCCTTCTAAATATTTAGCTACTTACTCCCAACCAGAGTTTCGGTATCATCTGTCTTGTGTTCGACATCATCTTCGAAACTGTCTGAATCACTTTCTTCTGCTGGTACGACAGGATTCTCAACACTGGCACTGTCACTATCTGAGTCAAACATTTTTTTATTCACTATTTCTCTAATCTTGAGATTTAATATGTCTTTGAACACCTTTAGTATTAAAAAAATGGTTAATTAAGTACCTGAAGTATACCGTTTTAGCTACTATTAATATAACACTGTATCTAAAACACTTTGGGGTATTGACTATTTAGTTAAATAGCTAAAAATAACGTCACCAATAAATGCGAGGTGAATGGATAAACAATTGCTTAGTTGCTTGGAAATTGTTGATAAACAGCTAGTGGGCAGATGCCCTCGCGCATGCGTAAAATTCGGCTGGTACAGAATGATACCGTTTGTAAGGGGACGTTTTCGGGATTTAAGGGACTTCTAAATAAAATTATTATCCGTACTTCTGTGTAGTTTTAATACAATTCGTAATTTTTGTTTACTTACTGCTTTAGTCTGCTTTATTTCAGATACCGAATGTAAATACAATTTTAGGAAACTATATGTAGGAGAGACGTGACGAGAGGAGGCCTGTGCCCAGCAGTGGGACGCAGAGTAATATTTAGGATAATAAAGTGAAGTTTATAATATTGAAATACTAGCTATAGTACCTAACCCAAATTATTTTATGCATAGTATATAATGCTATAAATGCGAAAGTAACCTCTGTCTGTCTGTTAAGTACTTCTTCACGCTTTAAACCGCTGGACCGATTAAAATGAAATTTTGTGTGGAGATAGCTGAAGTCCCGATGAAGGATATCGCGGGAAAACGCTTCATTCCCGCGGGAACTCTATAACAAGGTTCCCTGGCGAAGTTGCGGGCAGAACCTGCCTATGTACGAGTATATGACATATACATTGTATTGTTTATTTCTATTTTGTTGCAGGCAGCTCTCTCCCGGCGCAAGGAGTCCGCGGCCCCGCTGACGGGGGAGCGAGACGGCGCTATATTCGGCATCTCCTACCCTCTCGCTCTGGTGCTACGGCTACGTGTGCTGCAGGTCAGTGAATTAACAATCCATACTAATATTAAAAATACAAAAGTAACTCTGTCTGTCACCTCTTCACGCTTTAACCACTAGACCAATTTAGACGAAACGGCCATTCGTCAAAATAGTGTAAAAACCAACAGAAATGAGAGGTAATTAAATAGGTATTTTAAATTATTAATTACGTGCAAGTGCGAAAAGTTTGTCATTTTACCACGAGTCCCTAGTTATGTTGGCGCGAGCGAAAGCGAGCGCTTACACTAGGGACGAGTAAAAATGACAATTTCGCACGTGTATCAAACGACATTTTTCAATACATTTTGCGAAAAAAAAGAATAAAGAAATAAACGAACAGGATGAAGCTCAAAAACCTATACGCACTAGTTCGTAAAAAACAACTTTAGGCACGCTCACTAGCTGTCAAAAAACAAAAAGCTCGTTCGGAAATGATAAACTTTTGGCACGTTGAACATGTATCGAAATGTTTACTTTTTGAGCACCTGTATTAAAAAACATATTTGTATTTTAGTCATGCTGAAAATGCATGCAAATTTCTGTGGTAGCGTATAGTGGTGTGACTTACCGCCTCTCATGCAGAGGGTCCGAATCCGAGTCTTCTGCGTTTAAAACTTATGTGCGAAGTTCAATTTGAATAGGGATGACGACAATTTTTTTTTCCTTAGTCTATCAGGAAGATTATTGAAAAGTATTGGACACGTATTTTTTTTATTTTTTCACGTAATCAAACTTATACGAAGATATATTGAGTTGAAATGTCGCGTGACGTCACGGTTAGGTACGATTTATACCTAACGGTGACGTACTCGTAGTTAGCCCCCACTCTCCAACTTTAATGCGTTTTAACTTGGTCATTCTTTGTTAATTTGATAAAACAAAAAATACGTGTCTAATATTTTTTATTACCTGACTGACGGACTAATTAGAATTTCAATTTCTTCACCCTGTCGTCATCCCTATTTACCACTGCCTGATTCGAAACCCTGACCCTTACGATGAGTTAATGGTAGTTGAAACCACTAGGCTACCACGGCTTCCATGTTAGTACTTGTAATGTAGTTTACCTTTCACATCCAAATCAAATAAGTACTATGCGAATATCTTAGAAACATTAGTTTCCTTCTTTTCTGCAGTCGTAAAAAAAATCCCTACCTACTGATCTTGAGTGGAAAAATTTAAAACGAAAGTTACTCTACCATTTTTATAATTTACGGAACATCAAACAATGTAAATGAGTACTCTCAAAGGTTTCATCGTAAGGTATAGATAGCAATAGATTTTAAACTATAGCCTCGATAGCTTAAAGTTAAATATTCCAAGGAATGATTTTCTTTCATTTGCGGCTATTTAGTCTTCATGGATGCTAAACGAACCAAACGAGATTTTCGATTGTTAATCATCATGTTTATGCAATAGGGCCTGTTTCAGGATTTACTGGGAAACTTTCTGTAAACGTCTTATCTTTCATAGCGGCATTTCTGTTTTCGACTTTAATTCTCCTTTCTAACGTATATAATGAAAGAATTCTCCCAACGTACGTCGCTTAGTGAAATTCTAGCCAATCTCGACGATAAAGTTACCTACTTTAAATTTGCTTTAACAATGAGTATACTTTTAGTTCTGATACTGTAAATGAATTCATAACATTGAAGGATAATTTCTAAGAAGTTTGCCTTTAGTTCCTCATGAAGATATGAAATTGATTTAATATCTATTTAGTTGGTATTAAATTGTGTATTAGGTACTCGTATTGGGTTAAATAATCGGGAACTGAAACCATTCAGAAAAACAGTGAATCTTTTGGCGGTGGGCATCTCGACCACGCATTGCATTAGGAAGCACCGGTAATGACAAAGGCTACATGTTCTCATGGTACAGCCGTAACGCCTCAAGATACTTTCCGTAATTTTGTATCAGGCTTAGAGATCTTCTACTATCTAAAGTCCCGCCCCTCCAAAATTCAAAACGCTTCAATGTATTTAAAAAGCACCACCACCACTCTCAACACATGCGTGTGTTGCTGAGACAGCCATCAACTATGTGTTGAGAGTGTTGGTGGTGCTTTTTAAATAATAATTAATAAATTGAAGCGTTTTGAAATACGAAGGCGCGGGACTTTAGATAGTAGAAGATCTCTACCACAAATTGTTTTTTTTTTTAATGAATACGAAAACTGATACACTCAACGAGTAACGTGCCAAAATTCAGAAAGCTAAAAGCGCTTTGACTGTTAAATCATGTAGGTATGGTTTTAGGTATGTACGGGATATATATATTTTTTTTATTTTTTTTCTGGACCCTTGGAGACTATACATCTCTAAGATCATAGATTTAAGTTTAAGTTAGGGACTATACATCCCTTCAATGTAATTTTAGTAGAAGAAGCGCCGCAACAAACTCAAGCAGAAGGCCTTTTTTCAAAATTTACAAAATTTACATTACATGTATAAAATATACATATAGCTTGATAGTTTCTTTTATTTTTTTAAGTTAGTACCTATTCTTCTACAGACTTATTATTAGTATAAATAAAATAGATACATAATGACGGTGACAGCCAAGATTACGTTTAAAGTATAAGGTAAGACGTACGAATATGTTAATATCATCTATTTTCAAGCAATAGTTTCATGGTCCAAAAAGGCCGCTATCTCAACACTAACTCTCTTGGTGTAATGTTACGGAGTAAAACTTGGAGTCCTTTGAGCACGGTTGAACTAACAAACAACGTAGTCTCTTGCACAACTTTTACCCAACTACCAAAGACACTGGAAATAGCAAAATCATACTTCCTTATATGACTATTGGGATGGTCTTACCGCTTTTTGTTGAGTTTCGCTAGGTAATCCGAAAAAAGAAGATCGTGAAAGAGAGATTCCTGTTTTTAACCGACTTCAAAAAAAGCAGGAGGTTGTCAATTAGTCGGGGGAAAAAAATGTTATGTTCACCAAAAATAAATAGTAAACGTAGACCGACGATGATTCTTTTTTTGTTCAAAAGTTGGTTCTTCCAAATTGGTCCCATATTAATTTGGTTCAAAAACGCGAACTCTTCAAAATTTGCTAGCACGTAGATGACTTTGGTTACTTATGTATTTTTATAAAAATGTTTGGAAACTGTAGCCGAAAAAAAATTAAATAAAAAAATGAAAACCGCCTTCAAACTCCGACCGACTGCGAAGTCGGTGTCAAGTGAACCGACCCAAAGAAATGATAATCATAATAGTGAACTTGACATTGACATCGCAGTCTGTCGGAGTTTGAAGGCGGTTTTTATATTTTTATTTAAATTTTCTTTTGCTTTTGCCTCTGCTTTAGATTTTTTCTCAGCATTGTAACTAGGACAGCACAAGTGGACAAGTAAAAAAGAAACATCATGAACAAGCGGAACATATAGACAACTTACAAATATCATATTCTTCTTTACAGAGTGATCTTGTTGTTCCAGATCGTCTGCGGGATCTCGGCTATGGTCATGGGCAGCGTAGCGTTCATAGAAGAGAGGCAGAAGTTCAACATGGGGCTTGGAATACCGGCCGGCGGGGTTAGCGTTCTTGCAGCAGGTTCTTACTTATACATATTACATAGTTTTCGCGACTTATGTATAGGGTCAAGATAAACGTTGTGATGACAAAAAGACCTAAAAAAACATGCTTATAAATTGATATCTGATCCTGAGGATAAAATATCATCAGAATATTTTGCTATACCCCGTATATATTTGATAGTGCAAGCCTTCGAAGAAAAAAGACGCTAAGCGCGATGAGCTGAAAGCCTGACCAGCTGCGGTTATATATATTGCAATTTTGTTAACGAAGTGCTAAAAAGCCGTGGTGGCCTAGTGGTTCGACCTACCGCCGCTCATGCCTAGGGTCGGGGGTTCGATTCCGGCTCGCACCTCTAAGTTTACATACCTATGTGCGAAATTCAATTTGAATTTACCACTGAGCTTTTCGGTGAAGGAAAACATCGTGAGAAAACCTGCATGCATCTGCGAAGCAATTCAAAGATGTGTGTGAAGTCCCCAATCCGCACTGGGCCCGCGTGGGGACTGTAGCCCAAACCCTCTCGTGATGAGAGGAGGCCTGTGCCCAGCAGTGGGACGCAAATAGGCTGTAGTAGTAGTAGTACTAGTAGTAACAAAGTGCTCACCTGCGGCGCGTGTGGACGCACTTTTTCCGGTAAGATTGGAAACGTGAGCCATAAGAGAGCTCATGAGCGTCGCTCTCAGCCCCAGTAAACCAGTCGCCGTGACCAAAAACGGTCGGGAGCATGATGATGATATATTTGATAAGGTATATCCATCCTTATTTGTCTTATCATGCAAACAATACGTCACGAGTATTATTCTATACATCGTTTTGTCAAAACTTTTGAGGTTATTCCTTCGTAACTTCCATATTACTTCGATTATGGAAGAAAATCTTATTAGAAATAATATTTTTCAGTACTTGTTTACTACTTGTTTCAATACTTTGTGAGTTTCTTTAAGTATAAAGTAACATTTTAAGTTATGATTACTGTGTAATCCCGAGAAAATAATTTCTTCGGGAAGTGTTTGTTTACATGATAACACAAGAAGTAAGGATGAATGAATAGACTTTTAGTAGTTGGCGTATCAGAGAGCAGAATAAATGTCTTGTTTTTGTTCTATTTCTGAACCCAATAGCACTATTGAAATCCATTCCCATCCTCTACGCCACTGAATGTCATAGTCGAACAAAGCGAGGCACTAAAATCCTTTCTTTATAGTCCCTCAAAGCTATAGGATTTTCCCAGTTCCTAAAATCTTTTTGTTTTCGTGTAGCTGGAACCGTCTCATGATGAGAAGGCCTGAGCCCAGCAGTGGGATGCAAATGGGCTGTAGTTGTGTGTAGCGTGTCGCACCTCAGATTTACCTTTTTTAAGGTATCAACCTTATTACGTATTTTGTTTCGAGTGAGCAAAATCTCCCCAATCCGCACTGGGCCCGCGTGGGGACTATAGCCCAACCCTCTCGTGATGAGAGGAGGCCTGTGCCCAGCAGTGGGCCGTAAATAGGCTGTTGTAGTAGAGCAAAATCTATAACTTCCCGACTTTAGTTTTCTGCTAGTTACAAAGACTTGAAATGGTTCGAAATATTATTTTTGTTTGTCTTACTCGTTGTTTTGTTTGATATTAACAAATTGCTTTTAACTTACGTATTCAGCTATCTACTACCTACTGCTAGTAGAATATTGTTTCCAGGTTCAATTCTTCTTCACAACGAAATAGTCTGCTAACAGCATGTTTTCCTGATCTTTTTGTTCTGTCCTTTTTTCTCTATTGTGTGGTGTTCAATAAAGTATTTGTCTGCTTTAAAATTATTAAACATAATGAGAGACTACTTGGTTAATGATCTGAGAATTGGAAATACAATGTCTGACTCCCACTCAATAAAAGATTCAACTAAGAATACACGTTTTACATTATGCATATTTCGAATTTAATTTCGGATCCAATATACCGTCCTTTTTATTGTGATAACCTATAAAGCTTGTCTTGAACATAAAAGGTCCCCGTAATAAGCATCGAGTACACAATTCGATTACCAGGTCGCAGTCGGCGCTTATTGCTTTACCTCGCAGGAGATATGCTTTGTTAGGACGCCGTTCGGCCATGGTGATAGACGTAGCGGGTGAGATACCTAGTAACACGACAGAATAGAATAGGTGTTATGAAGATATAAAAATTGGAATCTAAGAACAATTAGGTGCGGTGGTGGCATTAGGAAAACATCGTGAGGAGTGTGCAGGTTGCACGCGTCTGCGAAGTAATTCAAAGATGTGTGTGAAGTCCCCAATCCTCGTGATGTGCCTGTGCCTTCTTCTAATTCTATTTAAACGGCTCGATGAGTATATTTTTTTAACGCAGATTTCTTTGATTGAATACATTATTCCGTCATACTCATACCAAAAAAATTGCTTATTAGTATTGTTCTTTCGTATGTGGGATACTTTTTTAAACTTCATTTTTCTGTTTTTCTACTTATATCCCCCTCATGCCGCGGTCGTGCTTCTCGCTCCCT
>OZ020280.1:1737418-1847571 GCA_963971205.1 Aethes cnicana | reverse complement strand
CGCGAGCGGCAGGATAGCGCTGGCGGCGGCGACGCTGCTGAGCGCGGCGGTGTGCGCGCGCATCGACTGCGCGTGACGCGAGCCGCCGCGCCGCCGCGGGCCGGCGCCCGCGCAGCCGCCGCCGCCGCCGCCCGGCCCGCCGCGCGACCAGGGACGCGTCGCTTGGCTCATTTAAACACGTTTCATAAGACGCCGCTGTCGCTAACCTCGGGTTACACTCTAACGCCGCTTTCCTATACAAAGCCGTTTTGCCTACAGATGTTTAATGTTAAGTCAAAGTCAAAGAGTTCATTTGTAAACATAGGTGACTACATGGTGGTAGAATTTACATGTATTTAGGTACAACTTTACGTTTGACATTTACTCCATAGACAATCTGTCGAGGCGTTTTGTAATAAAAGAACCTGTCCTTAATTGGCTGCGTCAACTCGAGTTAGGCCCAGTTCTAAAACCGTTGTAGCCAAAACTAGGTGTTTTGTGTATGTACTTAGGAACCAAGCCTATATAGCAAATTTCAAATTTTAACCATATGTAGCCAAAACGAGGCGTTTTATGGTTATAGGAGCCCGGCGTAGACCTAAATTAAGAGAGTACCCTGAGGTTAGCGGCTTGACGTGAGTTAGCCTGCTCGTAAGTGTGTCATAGACTCTTCTTGAGGGATGACGTCGATTTGGAGTGAATTGCGTGTTAGAAGAGCTTAGCAGGACCATTTAAAATGTTAAAAGATTATAATTTTTCGAAGCCCAACGACTTTTTTTTTATTTCAATAGTATGGATCCATGCCTTTAGATTTAAACTAAAGTCTTCAATATATTAATGAGTGATTACCTCGTGAGACTTGCCTAATTGGAGTTAAATGAGGTTCATTATAAATGTAAATTTTAGGTAGTAAGCCTCTTAAGTACCATTAGTAATTATAGTGCCATTAAAGCTACTTGGCACTTTAGATCACTGCAAATTAAGGATTTGACAGTTATGTATACGTAAATGTTAAATTGTACAGTCAATTTCAAGAAGATTCAACGTACCTATCGCCTGTATAAAGAATGCATATATATATTTTTATAATATAAGGCACCGTTACAAATTACAATCATACCTATGACCCAAATTTATCTATAAACAAAGCCTACAACCTGATAACAATTCAACTGTATCTCCAACTTTCACGTATGAATTGCAGAGGTACTAAGTTTTTTTAATTAACTTGAGGATGAGTATTTAATTTTAAATGACGATTCTATTTTTTATTTATGAAAAATTAAAAATGACAATGTCTCTGTCAAACAAAAGAATGTCATACGGTAGTAATATTACTTATTTTGTGACAATATATCCCTAATATTGTAGGTACGTGGCATTTTAGTTAATCATTATCTAATAATATGGAATGTGCGTTATTTCCGATACGTTTTTATATTACTACAGCCTCGTGAAAATAAGAAACAAACAAAATATGATTTCGAGTGTTTTTTTCATACCACTACCAGCACCACACAGCCTAATTTACGGCCCACTGCTGGGCACCCCCTGGGCCGGTGGTATGCTTAAAAGCATTTCCCCAGCGAAAAAAGCCCTCCTCTCATCACGAAAGTGTTTGGGCTATTAGGTAGTCCCCACGCGGACATGATACGCATTGGAGACTTTCACACACATCCTTGAACTACTTCATATATGCGTGCAGGTTTCCTCAATATGTTTCCCTTCACCAACAAGCTCGGTGGTAAATTCAATTTGAATTTCGCACTTAAATAATATCAGAGGTGCGAGCTGGATTCGAACCCCCGACCCTCTGCATGAAAGGCGGTAGGTCAAACCACTAGGCTACCACGGCTTCCCACCATTTCTTTTTTCATACAGTTAGTATAAATTTTCATGGAAATACCTAATCACAAAATGAAGATGTGTATAGATATGCCGTGGTGGCCTAGTAGTACGACCTACCTCCTCTCATGCCGAGGGTCGAGGGTTTGATTCCGGCTCGCACCTCTAAGTTTACTTTATGTGCAAAATTCAATTTGAATTCACCACTGTGCTTTTCGGTGAAGTAAAACATCGTGAGGAAACCTGCACGCATCTGCGAAGTAATTCAAGGTTGTGTGTGCAGTCCCCAATCCACACTGCGCCCGTTTGGGGACGATAGCCCAAACCCTCTCGTGATGAGAGGAGGCCTATGCCCAGCAGTGGGACGCAAATAGGCTGTAGTAGTAGTAGTATAGATTTCATTAAACAATACTCCGCTACCGCCTTTAGTCAGCTTGTTGCCTTAAAAAGGGCCTTGTACGGTCCACGTCAAAGAGATGTTTACAATTTGGCACTCTATTCGGTTGTATTGAGGTTCAAAAGTGTACACCTCTCTTTGACGTCGCCTGCACTTGTACCGCCCGACAGAAACTGGCATGCTACAGTTATGATTGGCACGCGGGTGGCGGGGCGCTCTGTAATGTATGGAATGCCTTGAAAGTCGCCACTAAACTCCGTGCGCCATACAAACGTAGCTAACCTTTATATAATAGCTAATTTGGTAATAACTAAATTATTTTCTCAAACATGCAATGAAATCAAATAATTGAATAATATTTTATATATTTTATGATAAAATATTATTTTATTTACTACCTATCTATGTAGCAAATATGGTTCATGATTTTTGAATAGCTGTATTGGCAGAATGTCATAGCGAACCATAGAGTAAATATTGCTTGTAGCTTTTTTTTAATGGCGGAATGCTAAGATGCTGTGTCACAAATATATCAAATGGAAATTAAAAAAAAGTGAGTTGCCGGCCTTGGCCTGCAACGTTTGTATGAAATTTCATTATAGACCAATTGTCTAGCCGCGCCTGAAACGTGATACTTCCCAGGCTAATAAGAACATAATATGAATATTTCATTGCATGTTTAAGAAAAAATATTTTTAATGAGTTGAGCAAAGCACACAGTGATTATTAAGACTTAATAGTACTTACCTAGTACAGTTATTACTAAAAGATTTGAATCTTATTAACATTTGTCACAACTTACTTCATAAATATTGGATAAATAGGTGAACCAGTACTTCGTCTCACCAGGGACGATTCCCATACAAACCTGATTGTTCCTTTTTCCTGTTTCATTCGATTTTTAACGTTTTCTTTCTTTTTAAAACTTTTGCTGAATAAAATAAAATGTTTGGTCGTTTTCAATGAGAATTACTTATGAGAACTTTGACACGGTAATGAAAAGCAAATTATGATATTTAATATCTTTGTTTAATTTTATTTTATCACAACAAAAACGTACCTGCTTTAAATATGAGTGGTGGATAATGTTTTGGTAATCTGAAATGCTTGAATATTTTGTACATAAACCCGGCTTTATTAGCAGCGCGTAATAGAATTAATTCAGTTTCGTTCTTATTGTAAAGGTAAAGTGGATTGGTTTTATTTGTTTATATGTTAATAGGTATAGTTCAGATGCTTACGGTGTTTATGTTTATAAGTTCATACCTACCTACCTACTACAGCCTATTTGCGTCCCACTGCTGGGCACAGGCCTCCCCTCATCATGAGAGGGTTTGGGCTATAGTCCCCACGCAAGCCCAGTGCGGATTGGGGACTGCACACACAACCTTGAATTACTTCTTTTTATAATACATTTGTCTCAAACTTTCGCGATACACACTCATATTAAACACACTCTCACCGGGACTTAATCGCGTAAAAACTATTTATATTTTACCTCGGCGTTTCTTTTTATAAGTTCATATTGAGTGCTAACTCGTAATTCGGTTGTTTGTGTAGGCAGCAATTTGTAGAGGGTAAATAAGTATATTTCTCAATAAATTACATATTTCGAATTTATCTTTAGGAAATGAACTACGAGTTGTTGACAACCGTTTGTTGTTATTATTTACTAGTTGTGCCCCGCTGCTTCGTCTGCGTAGAATTTAAAATTGTCGATAACTTTTCTTTCCGACATCCGATTTTAATCAAACATAGCTTACAATGTTGCTCCAAATGATGCACTATCTACCCTTGAAAAGTGCATTGAAAACGGTTCAGTAGTTTCAGAGATTAACTCTAACAGAGGGACAGACAGAAAGAAAGAGACAGAAAAAATACCCTTTTATTGTAGTATAAAATAAAGATAGATAGATTTTGTTGATTATAAGTATTTATTTTGTGTAAATATCGTCGTAATATTTCTAGTGGGTTTATGTATTTATTTATTTAATAACTTAGTATAAAATATATCGGACGTAAAGAGTACTAATATAATAATATCGATTTAACCTTTAAATTGAATAAACACTTTAGTACTATAAGTATCTATTTGTGAATAAAATTGTAATCGATATACTAAATATGTAAGTGCTCGTTGTTAACACCTTAAGAAGATAGACGTAATAGAATAAATAAATGTAAATAAGATATTTTGTACAGTAAATAAATCGTAAATTAGTATAATCTATTTAATACCTAACCCTTTGCACTTATGTAAATACACATCAAATTCATTAATTAGGTTACATATTTATTACGCTGTTTAAATAATAATTGTAAATAACTAAAACATTCGAGAAATTAACTTGTATTTTTGTAAATAAATAGATCAACTTGAAAATATTTTTTTTTACTTATTATAAACAGATAACTACATAATATACTTCTTTATACTGGATCCAGCAAAACGTTGTGACAATATTTTAACCACAGTTTTGTTATCGATTCTAAGCTTTTTTTTATGTTTTTTTTTTTTTTTTCGAGTTGGAAAAAATATATATATATGTATAACTGACTGACTGACTCCTTCCTGACCGATTTCGGTCACAGCGACTGTTTCAAACTTGGCCATGACTTGGATGCCGTTGTTGCAACCTTTGGTGCGCTCTAAAGTGACTCGCATAGCTGAACTTTCTGACAAATTGACGTATGTATAGGCCACGGGTGGTCGGTCCTTGAGCTCATCTCTCTTTTTGTTGAACTCTTGGAGACGCTTTGCTTCAAAAGCACTAACCTTCTCATGAACAACACGTCTCCATTTAGGACGCTGTGCTGCTATATGTATAGCGCAGTACAGGATTGATGGTGTGAGCGATGCATGTATCAGATACAATTTTTTTTTTACTTGTTCGGAAAGAAAATATCTACCTTAGAATCGATAGCTGATTCTATAGGTAAAATATCGTCACAACGTTTTGCTTGACCCTGTATACTCGTACTTCGGTTTTATTATACCTACCTATATACTGATGGCCGATGGGGCAAGAATTTTTTCGAGAAACGTCCGCGAACCTACGGATACGAGCTTTCGGTAGCCCTCCAACAAGATGGAGCGACGACCTCATGAAGGCTCCTCCTGGAAGCGAGTAGCACAGGACCGGTCTGAGTGGCGACGAGCCTTGCGGGAGGCCTATCTCCAGCAGTGGACGTCTTTCAGCTAAAATTATTATGATGATGA
Organism: Aethes cnicana; assembly: GCA_963971205.1. Taxonomy (NCBI): domain Eukaryota; kingdom Metazoa; phylum Arthropoda; class Insecta; order Lepidoptera; family Tortricidae; genus Aethes; species Aethes cnicana. The sequence goes on along the minus strand of OZ020280.1, from coordinate 1,842,130 downwards.
AAGCCGTGGTAGCCTAGTGGCTCGAATGTCGGCCTCTCATGCAAAGGATCGAGGGTTCGAATCCAGCTCGCACCTCTGAAATTATTTATGTACGAAATTCAATTTCAATTTACCACTGAGCTTTTCCGTGAATGAAAACATCTTGAGGAAAGTCCTTGCTGCGTGCATCTGCAAAGTAATTCAAAGATGTGTGTGAAGTCCCCAATCCGCATTGGGCCCGCGTGGGGACTATAGCCCAAACCCTCTCGTGATGAGAGGAGGCCTGTGCCCAGCAGTGGGCCGTAAATAGGCTGTTGTCGTGATAGATTATGATGATGAATCCTAGAGATCCCTGTTTAAGTAAGTAAGTAAGTAAGTAAGTAACACTTTATTGTACAGAAAAAAAAAACACAAATACAATTATCAATACAGAGAAGAGACACATGTACAAAGGCGAGCTTATCCCGCCGCCGCCGCTTTTTTAATCGTTTAATCCTGCTTCTCTGTCTGATACTTCTTAACTTGCAAAGGCCTTCAACCAGGGTTTGTAGTACATTATTTTGTTGGTAAGTTAAAGGCCTAAAACAGGTTTATTTATTCTACTTAGTTTCAAAGAAAATAGGTGCCTAATCAGTAAATGTTAATACATTAACATTTTCAAAACACATCGATTTTTTACGTCTGCAGACTTAGCGCTGTCCGACTATAATTATATGAACTTCCAACGGGAAAACTAAGAAATAAATTCCTAAACAAATAACGATTAGGGCGCGTTAATTATACCTAATATTTTTATTTCCACCGCATAATTTTAATGGATCAGCTCGGTATTTTTCACGGGCGATCAAGATCTACGACCCGTTCAGCGCGCATTCCAATATAAATCCTATTTTCATCGTAGAAAGGACCAATTCAACTTGATCGTCTTTTCAGGACTTGTGTATAATGACCACAATAAAACAACGGCGTCAATGAAAACACATTTGACGGATTTGCCGTTTCTTTTAATTTGAACTGTGTGAGCTACTGGGATAAAGGTGAAATTAACTTGGCATACGTTTATGGATACGCTTAATTTAATGTTCGTAATAAAGGGTTGGTTATTGTATGGAATTAGCGATAAATAAAGGTGAAGCTAAATTGCCCGTCCCCTGAAAATTATGATCGTTTAATTTTATGAAAATACTTTATAAGATTTGTTTCTAAAGTCACAACACGAACCTCGTATTTTCCTATGCTATGATTAGCTCGATTTCTGAAATAAAACGGATGCGTACCAATATTTCCTTGTTTAAGAGGGTTTACTCCGAAAGTTGGCAACGTCGCAAATAGCTGTCAAATATTAATTTCTGAATATTACTGAATGAAAACATAAATTATCGCTCTATGGTTGAATAAAATATTTAAGTATGGATTGCAACAGTTATCATAGGAATACGAAGTTTTTAGTATTATGGAAGTATTATCTTTTGAACACTTTCCATCGCAGTTTCCATACATTTTAATACAATACAATACAATATCTTTATTAATAAAATGGTATTTTACACGTCAGAAATGTCACAATTTTAATTATACATTATGCATTATTTTAATTATCATAGGTACTGACTATTGTACATTATAAGTCACTAAACAATAAAACTATTTCTTGTTTTCTAAGAAATCTCTTACAGAGTACCACGCGTCTGCAACAAGTCTCTCTTTTAGCTTTTTTATAAAAGAACTTAAACTAGTGATCATTACGATTTTTTCAGGCAGTTAATGTAGTCTTATCACTTGAATGCCTCATAGAATGTGTTGTCGTCATTCAACCATAGAATGATATCTTCCTTTTTAATTCAGCAATATTGAGAAATTAATAAAAACAGCGAATCATTTGACAGTTATATGCGATGTTGCCAACTTTCGGGATAAACCCTCTTAATGTAGACTTGTAGAGGTAATATACATTCAACAGCAATAAAAACGGGTCAATTTGTATGGAAAATCCTATTCAAGGTGATCCGTTTTCATTGCTGTTGAGTGTATTTGCTATCGAGCGTCTTGAAAATGTAAGACCAGTAGCGGGCCAATGTTGCATATTAATTGAAATGCAAATTTCAATTACTTACAAGGAACTCTATTTCTGAATGCAAAAAAAAAAGTATTGAATATTGATTGTACTCTTCGTCTATAACTGCTATTCTATTAAAGATTGTTTCTTTGATCATTTCAATAGAGCTGATACGTCCTATTGCCCTGATGTGGAAATAGGGCGTATCTTTGAGAAAATCGATGCTAATACAATTTACAAAAATTGTACATTTTGACGCAAGTGCTAAAAGTTTGTCATTTTACCACGAGTCCCTAGTTACGTTGGCGCGAGCGAAAGCGAGCGTTAACACTAAGAATGCTTCAAGCAAACTTTTTTAATAAATTTGTGAAAAAAAGATTTAAAAGTATAAACAAATAGGACCAAGTTAAATTCTAAGAACAAAAATCTCTAGCTGGTGCTTAAAAAACAACTTTACGCATGATCCCTAGCTGTCAAAAAAAACGACAAAAAAAGGGTGTAGAGCAGAAATATAGGCTGAGATAATTAATCTTAATATTGTACCTATACCCAAAACTACAAGGTACCGTTGGATATAATTTAACTTTTCAATGGCGACCACATCACTGTGAACCATAAATTATGGTTTCTTATTCGTATTTTAGTCGCGCTTATTTTGACAAACGACTTTTTTTTCTTATTTCTTCCAATACAATGAAGCGTCCCATTTACTAGCCATATTTTTTTACTACACAATATCTCGGTCATTATTCACACCCATCGGAATAAGTACAAAATTTTCATCAAGCAAGGAGAAAATCTTTCCCAAAATCTTGCGAATAAATCCGACGATCAGACAAGCCTCGGCGCTTCATTATTTAAAATATTTCCCAATTTTTTGAGCAAATTTCCGTTTTATTTTCTTTTGTTGTTCATTATTGGCTTGATTGATCGCCTTTATCTGTATTTATTTATTATCTCGTAAAAAGTTGTGGTACAAATTTTTAAAAAAGTTCGCCAACATAATGATTTTTTTAAACTACACAAGCACAAGACTTTCTAGAACACACACACACACACAGTCACACACTCACACACACACACACGGAGTACAAATCCTAGTTAGAGATCGTTATTTTGGTATAAATTGTGTCCAGATATTCATTACTAGGTGAAGGACTAACAATTTTATTCACGCCGCCGTAAAGTCTTCTATCCATCTGTGGGAGACAAAAGCAAAAAGCCACAAGAGTTCTAGACACTTTACAGCCAAGCTCGTTATCCGAGACAGATTGCTCCATTATCCCATCCCATCCCTAAGCATGTACGTGATACGTGAGCTTTGTCAATGCAAACGTAATTAATTTTAATAATTAATTTACGTCACCCATGACCGTAAAGTGTGATTTTCTGCTCGCTACGCGGAGTGAAAATCTCACTTTCTGGCCAAGGCAAGACGTAAAACTTTTGACAAACCACGGGCGGTAATTCGTAAAAATTGAATTCACCACCCTAGGTCTGTAATGTACTATTAACGTGAGACAAGATTATCTAAGTCATTACATACGCTTTTCACGGGAAGAGATGCTGTCGGTGACTTTGGCTGGAATCTCATTTTGGATACGGAATTTAACATCAAATTTAATGATGTTATGTTTTGAACACAACAAAACATTAATGCATGGGGTCACTTGGGATAGTTCCGCCAATGGGGTAATTTGGTATTTTCATACGAAATTACTACATTGACGAATTTACCCCTCTTTCTCATGGTTTACCCCATGGCTGTACCGTTTATATCCATGCAGTAAAATGTGACACTAACTGTCATCTGCGTAATGTAGCAAATCATAAACTTATCGTACTTTATGTATGTACAGTTTCATTTTGTTTTACTTCTAATAGGTATGTAATAAAACAGCCACGTACGCACATATCCAAAACGGTACAGTACATAATCTCGAAGAAAACTGCCACGACCTTTCCCGGAAATAAGCACCAGAATATTATAGTCAAAACCAAAGGAAAAGAAAACAATCTCCTACAAAAATTCTTTTTCTATCAAACGCTTAATATTTTGATAACATCGAACAACTGACGCGTGAAAAGCTAACCGACTAAACACGATAAAAAGTGTATAAAAAACTGGATCTAACTAGTTTTTTTCCAATAGACTGATCTAGATTGCATTGACCTATTTTGCTACTCGCTGCCCCTTTTTCAATTACTTGCTTTTAATACAATTCTACTAAAATATAAGATACTTTTGCGTCAGATGATTTTCATTCTGAATGACATAGAACAGCTAGGTAATAAAATAGAGCGCTGTTTAGAGTATAGTAGAATAGAACTGTCTTTACCACAATAATTATCTTTTACTGAAGTAATTTGCGTAATTACTCCAGTAAAGAGTGTAGTTATATATAGTAACTACTACTTTTCATAAAACAAAGTATTGCCAATTTCAGTACATTTGGATTAATTATGTAGGTGCTAACACTCGAAACTCACCTAATTAGATAACGTACAAAATGGTTCGTCTTTCACGAATTCATTGTATGAAAACAAGAATCATCAGCAATTTATCGTCATAAAATATACTTGATATGTTACCGTTTATGTTAAATCTAATCATGAAGTTTGAACGTAATCTGTTCCACTTTCCCTCCTGTGGTTTCCTTGAGATTTGGTGGAATTTTCGAAGTATTCTCCTGATTCAAATTCAATTATTGATAATTGAATTTGAATCGGGCGCCCACACGTCACGTTAAGACCCCCAGGACGCTCCTTTCTCCGTACAAACGTAGTTACGTTTTATTTCGCAAACTACTTATCAGATTGCCACCGAATTTTACAAGTAATTGTGGAGCAGAGATATTAGTGTCCAAAATACACTTTGATTGTAAAAAATAGGGTGACAAAGTAACTAGGACCATTTTAGTTTCCTCCATACAAACTTCAAAATTTAGTTTTTTGGCTGTATTTTAATATGTTTTATTTTACCACGACTTTTAATAATTTCGGACACTCACAATAATGACTTTATTGTGTGTACCAAGTTTCGAGACAATATGTTTAGTGGTTGGTCTGTTTAGTATGGAAAGTTGAGAAACGCCTTGCGTACAGGGGACTCTTAATCTTTTTGCCAGAGTCGGCTTGAAATAAATTACGAAAACATGGCCAGCCCCTTCAAATCAATATTTCTATGTGTTTAGTCATATCCTAGGGCGATGAGAGGAGGCCAGTGCCCAGCAGTGGGACGCAAATAGGCTGAAGTAGTTAGTAGTGTCCCAGCACGCACACATGCGTTGAGTCTTGGTAGACTTAAATCATATCTGGCTGAAAAAATACCAACAGGAATTTCCTTCTGCATAGATTTTGCGGATTGGGGACTTGATAAGTCCCCAATCCGCACTGGGCCCGCGTGGGGACTATAGCCCAAACCCTCTCGTGATGAGAGGAGGCCTGTGCCCAGCAGTGGGACGCAAATAGGCTGTAATAGTAGTAGTAGATTTTGCGCCGTATTACATTTACATTGTAGGACTTGATCAATTTCTAACCGAACCTCTGTAGAGGTACGTACTTTACGTGAAATATGAGCTCTGAAATCTCGAAGGAGAAGCAAATAAGTAGTTCAATCTCGGGAAATGCCCCCGAGAAAGTGTTCCCAAAAATATAGCGAAACACGCAAGGATATGGCAATTTACATAGAACACTACCATAAACGCCGAGGTAGCGGAAAAAATGTGGTATTTTACGTGACTATACCTAAGTAAGTACTTATACTTGCTAGATAAAGATATTGCTATCAAACTTCAGTAATCCAGTAAAGAGCGTGAACGCGTGCGAAAACGATAGCCGAATTCTACGCGGGCGAAGTCGCGGGCAGAAGCTAGTAATCTATACCAATCTATCTATACTATAATAAAAGAGCAGAACCCGGCGTGTCTGTACATAGAAAGAAAAGTTCAAAAAAAGGAACGGGAAGATGTATGGTAGACCACAAAACAGCGATTTTTAGAAATCTTTTCTGTCTGTCTGTTTGTTATAGTTAAAAACTACTGAAAGTACTGAACCGATTTGAATGCAATTTTCAAGGGTAGATAGAGCATCATTTGGAGCAACATATAAGCTATGTTTGATTAAAATCGGATGTCGGAAATAAAAGTTATCGGCAATTTTATATTCCACGCGTACGAAGTCGAAGCGTATATAATTATAAAAGCGAAAGTAACTCTGTATGTGTGTATGTTACTTCTTCACGCTTCAACCGCTCGACCGATTGGGATGAAATTTTGTAAGTATGTAAAAAGATTGAGCCCCGAGAAAGGATATGAACTTTTTAGCCCGGAAAACCGCATAGGTCCCGTGGTAACTTGATAACCAAATTCAACGCAGGCAAATTCACGGACAGAGCAATATACTATGCGAGTGAATCTGAAACTTGTGAACAGGTGGGCATCAAAATGAAAATATGAGAAACTAGGTATTAAAGTCCTACCAGCAGTATCAAATCTATTTGGTAAAATGAACCCAAAAAAAATCAGCCATCTTAGACATTCTCAGGAACTAAACGTTCGCCCAATTGCCCAAAAAGAAAGGCTCACTTCATATGGACTTTTTCAATGCGATTGTGATTCATGTGTGTCAGTCGTGACTCGACGTAGTGAACTGATTTGGTATTTATTTTAATGTAGTACATTTGTTTATTCAGAAAAGAATAAGTTAAAATATTAAAAATAAACTACAAATAGCATTTAAATTTACAGAAATAAGAAAAATTCAAGCTAAAAAATAACCTAAAAACCTAAATTAGGGCCTTTCGGAAGGGTTCCCATCACGCAGGCAGCATTCCCTCGCTGTATGGCAATAGCCAGTCTTTGCGCGAGAAAGCTGCCGGCGCGAGGGTCTCCCGTTGCCTCCCTCAAGCGCTTCCCTAGCTCCCTGTGGAGCCCCAGCGCCCCTTTGCCCCATTAATGTAGTTATTACGTGAGAGAGAATGGGAGAGGATCGGGCAGTGAAAAGAGCGTATATATATAGGTCGTCCGACTGGACGTCGCCCGGTGGGGCGACCTAGGTATCGCTGGACGTCGTCGAAGCGGACCTGCGGAGCCTCCAAGTCCGCAACTGGCAGGAGGTGGCGCAGGACAGGGCACAGTGGCGAAAGCTCATTTGGGAGGCCAAGATCCATTTTGGGTGAGCCAGACTAGACTAGTTAGTTAGTTAGTTATTACGTTACAGGTATTAATTGAAGTAATTTATTCATCACTGAGACATGTAACAAATTATCTTTCTAAAGGAACAAAGGTAAATCCCGAAGGATCGCTAAGCCATGACAAGCACTTTCCGCAGGCAATGGCCAGTCGATTAGATGACGGAGTCGTTTTATTGCCCATCTCTTGGCCTGAGTATTGGAGATTAATGACAGCGTTGAGAAACTTTGGATTTGTTGTCATGAAAAAAATTGGTTGTCTGTAAAGCCGATTTACGGACGATAATTGAACTTATACTGCGGTTTAAGGCATTCACTGCCACTTCTGTTTTACGAACTTTCGCCAGATGCCACATCTGTCATTAAGGGAACATTGCAACGCACATGTGCGTTCAAGGCACTGCGGGAAAGTCAGCAAAACGCACATATGCGTCGGTGGCAGTGAATGCGTTATCGTGATTTAAGGCAAGTACTCTCACACTGAACTGACTAGACCTACCGTATCCGCGATAGATAGGGCATAAAACTGTAAGTCACAAAACATTTTAGTATAACTCCAGAGTTACACTAAAGTGCACTGTAAATGTACTATATCTTCGTGTAAAATCGAACATAATACTGTAACTCCGCACTTACATTAAAATGCCTCGGCTTGAGTCATGTACAAAATCAAAATACATTAGAGGATCTCGGTAACTATTGCGAATTTGGCAAATCCAGTTTTATGGCTCGATAGAGCTCGAAAAGTTTAGTAGGATACCGTTAAAAACGCAAAATTTAGTTACAGTGTTATGCTTCTCAGGTACGGAATTTTATATGTGATAACGTCACGTAACGCTACAACGCTACGTAACGCTACAACGCTACTATTGCGTCAAGTTCTTTCGTGGGCGCAGCCGGTGTTCATCCATATTAATATTATAAATAAAAATAATAATAATAAAAAATAATAATATTATAAAGTAACTCTGTCTGTCTGTCTGTTACCGGTGTCCCGGGAAAGGACATAGGCTACTTTTTATCCCGGAAAAACACATAGTTCCCGCGGGAACGCGATAACCGAATTCAACGCGGGTGAAGTCGCGGGCAGAAGCTAGTCAATTTATAAGACGTTATCACGTCAAAACGCTTTATGTTCTTAGTTTTAAAATTAATAAACATCATTCTACAGCCCCACCGTCACTACCACAACAGCCTATTTACGGCCCACTAGGCACAGGCCTTCACGAGAGGGTTTGGGCTATAGTTATCACGCGGGCCCAGTGCGGGCGCATTGGGGACTGCACGCACACACATCCTTGAATTACTTACTTCGGAAATTATTTTCGCATTCTACAGCATTCAAGTTAATTTGTAGTTAATGTCCTGGTAAGTAGGTATAATCGAAATTTTGGCCTCGTTTTCGTGAGCTATTTCCTAGTTTCCTTGTGATCCTTCATGTCGTTTAGTCGGTCGATCTGTCATTCTACATCACTGCACTCTACACGACTGTACTACAATGCTATCCATAAAGGAGGGGCATTATACTCGTATATTATGTCATGAGTCAGTTTTTGACTGCGAATTTGTTCAAGTGCTCCTCAATCAATTTAAATTAGTGTGAATATTTTGTTGGAATAAAAAGTATCTACTTAGCAGGCGCGGATCCAGCCCTCAAAAAAGGTTGTGGGCACGTGCGAAAATTGGTCAAGTGCGAGTCGTACTAGAGGCTGGCCCCAAAAAAACAACGTAAACGGTATTTTTGCCCTACAGCAACAAATAAGGAAAATAATGTACTTATTTTTTTTATTTTTGAAGCAAATATGAAATATAATGGTTTGGAAGCTTATTTAAAAAAGTAAGTATAATTAAACCTGCCACAAATTTGAAAAGCCCAAACAATGCACAAGGCGCGAAAATTAGCTTATCCAAATACGCCTTCTTCGAAAAATTTCAATTTTCGAATGGCTATTTTACGGTCCCTAATATACTCGTAGGGTTTGTAAAGGTGCTGTATGGTTCGGAACAACAAACAACAACAAACTGTATTTTTAGTGACCGTCAAGACACACCGAACGTGCCAGGATCAGATTATGCAAATAAATAGTACCCAAATAGTACGTTACGGTGTACGCTTTGTTGAGGGTCGCTATTTTTAGAAGAGCCAGCTCTAGGCAAAAATTTTATTTTATATCGACATCGATCATAAATGCACATGTGTGACCAGATTCGATTTTTTTTGTAGTCACTTTTCGTAAAAAAAAAATGCGGAGCTATTGGGTTTATAAAGTAAAAAAAAAAACTGATTCAAGCTATGCAAAAAAAAAAGATTCGCGATGTCTACAGCTCTCAGAGCCTCTAGGAACAATATTTTAATTACATATTTAGCAAAATCACAACATTACAATTTTTGGGAAACTAAAACGCCCGATAGTCTCTCTTTTCTCAATTTTCGTAAGTTCTCAATTCGTTTGTAGTTTTTTTTCTTTTTTTTTGTATATATGTTCCGCGATTACTTCGTCAATTATGAACCGATTTCGATGATTATTTTTTTAATCGAAAGGTGGTACCTCCAGATTGGTCCCATTTTAATTTGGTTCAGTTCTGATGAAGGAGGAATCCATGAGAAAATGAGGGAACTCCTCAACATTTATTAGCACGTGTAATTTTGGCGTCAATTTCAAAGACTACACTGACATTTACGACCCATATGTTTGGAAATTGTAGCCGAAAAAAAAATTTTAAATAAAAAAATAAGAACCGACTTCAAACTCCGACAGCCTACAAAGTCGGTGTCAAGTGAACTGACCCAAAGTCGATGACAAGTTTATAGTGAAATTGACACCGACTTTGTAGGCTGTCGGAGTTTGAAGTCGGTTTTTAATTTTTTATTGAGATTTTTTTTCATCACTTTTTAGGATTACAAACCTCAAAACGAAATATATCAGAACGCTTATACACGGTGGGTTAGAAAATATGGCAAATAATTAACCCACAGTATCGGCTATCGATTCTAAGTATATTGTATAGGTCTTTAATTTTTTTTGAGTTGGTAAAAAAAAATATTGTATATGGGATTGGTTGTGTGAGCGACGCCTGAATCCTATCGTGTCCACTCGTGTCTTTTACAGCCAATTTGCTCCGAAACGACTGCAATTTGGTACATACTTATATGTAGCATAGTGACCCAAACACGTACGATAACCTAAATAAATGAATTCAATATAAATTTTGAAAAAAAAAGATGTTTTTTAGTTCTTGACCAGATTACTACAGATTACTATGAAAACCTATAAGAAGTTCATGGTATTACATATTTGAAATGATATAGAAAATAATCAACGAATGAAACCCTCTCCAAGCGATTTTAACTCGCTCTTATCTTTTTTTATCAAGACGTTCGAAACCATCAACCTCATTAGGCTGTAAAAATGTGACGTGAAAACTCTTAGGCATGAGGTATATCTATAAGGCTATTTAGGGTTGTGGGCATGCCCATAGTGCCCACAACGGTGGATCCGCGCCTGCTACTTAGCTTAAATATAAATGTATTTTTAGGTATTAACATCTCTAAGATGATCTGTCAGAAAGTAAATCTTATCACAGCACGTAAGTGTCACTTTCTAGAAAATGATCCAGAAAAGAAGATACACTGAGAAGATGCGATAGCGCCGGACACCTTACATAAATTAATGGCTTGCTGCTTCTGTCCGTCGCTCCCGACTTCTCCCGAGGAGGTAGTTATGTCCTGCATCTTTAATCCCGTGACAAATGATCTGTTTACTGCAAAAATACTGGGAACCTAATTTATTTATTTATTTATTTATTTATAAAAGTTAACATGACCTTACAGCTAACGCCAATGCGTCATGTAACCAAATAAAAACTATTTAGGCGACGAAACGGCGTGGCTCCGCTGCGTCGTCATCTCCGGTGTAGGATTCGGTAGGTTGCCCCGGAACCGTCGAAACACGACACCCTTCGGCCAGAAGTCAGCACTCTCGATGTTCTCCAGCAGCGGCCGCGGCACGCGCACCACAAAAGAGCTGAAGTGCACGTAGTGGCGCGAACGCAGCGGGAACACCCTCAGGGAGAAGCCGGTCTTCTGGCGAACATACTCCGCCAAATCATCAGCCGTGGCGGAGTAATGCAGGCGCGAAACATATAGCGCCTTGCTCGGTGTGGCAACGTGCAGACCAGAACCAACCGGTTCTGCAGTACCACCTTGGCTCTTGCGCGGCTTGCGCTTCCTCGACACCGTAGTGAAACCCTCCTTGTCCACATTGGTGTTAGGGGGCTCCTTTGGAGGAACCCGAACTTCACGCGCTATTGAGGGCGCGACACTCCGGTTGGCTGCGACAGACCGACCAGCTACGGCATCTGCATAGCGATGACGTGATTTAGAGGATGCAGGGGGCGGCGGCCCGGCGCGGAGGGGGCACACGGGCCGCGCAACGGCATGCGCAGTGTCAGCAACATGCGAACTGACCGCGTCGACACTTGGCGCCCGGTCATTAGTCTTGAAATTTGACGCTGCAGGTGACCGAGTTAGCGGAGCACTATTACGCAAACTGATAACTTCGTTGCGTAACTCGGCAATAGTGGCCTGCGAATCATCAAACTTCTTCAAAATTTCTGCCATGCCTGCCTTAAGGGCCACGATTTCCTTCAGCAGGCTAATATAAGAACCGTAATAATTACACTCTACTATTACTACTACAGCCTATTTGCGTCCCACTGCTGGGCACAGGCCTCCTCTCACCACGAGAGGGTTTGGGCTATAGTCCACACGCGGGCCCAGGGCGGATTGGGGACTTCACACACATCTTTGAATTACTTTGCAGATGCGTGCAGGTTTCCTTACGATGTTTTCCTTCACCGAAAGGCTCAGTGGTAAATTCAAATAGAATTTCGCCCATAAGTAAACTTAGAGGTGCGAGCCGGAATCGAACCCCCGACCCTCTGCATGAGAGGCGGTAGGTCGAACCACTAGGCCACCACGGCTTGTTAATTACACTCAACCGCAACGGAATAGGGCCACTCTAGGATTTTCCATACACAGTGACCCGATTTCATTGCGGTTGAGTGTATTTACCGTTCTCCTTAACTAGGCTTTCGTTTTCAAATTTAGTGTGTGCTTGCTACAAACTTCACGAATTCAAACTGGAATAGTCTAACATACACAACAAAACGGAAAGAAAAACCGAAACGCGGAAAATCATGTTTTCGAACTGCAGATACAATTTGTTCACAATGAGTTTCCAACCAGCAGATCTCGTTGTTTTCTAGGGATTCGTAGCCATTGATATATTATAAGTAAGGATTCACAATCAGCCGGAGAAAAACGGCCCGTCAAAACTGGTGCCCGAGTTCGGGTTTGGCGCTCAGTAAATTTGACACTTAAGTCTTTTAGTGTTAGGTTTACTTTTGTATGAAATGTTTATCTTGACACATACTATAAAGAGGCATTATTAGCATATTGGAACGTATTTTCTAATGTCAGTTTGCTCCGTATATTTTGACATATTTTGTTAGGCACTGTTCGTCCATATGTTATTATAGGTCAATGTTCGTAGCCAGTAACTAATTGGTATGTCCTTTCTCAATGACTGGTAGAGATCTTCTACTATCTAAAGTCCCGCGCCTTCACATTTCAAAACGCTTCAACTTTTTTCATTATTATGTAAAAAGCACCACCACTCACCCAGCGTGTAGTTGATGGCTGTCTCAGCACGCACACATGTGTTGAGAGTGTTGGTGGTGCTTTTTAAATACATTGAAGCGTTTTGAAATGTGAAGGCGTGGGACTTTAGATAGTAGAAGATCTCTAGTCGATTGTTCTGAAACATACCTCAGCCCTACAATATCTGTTTTTGATTTTAGTGAAATTTCTATAATGAACGGCTGCTGAGTTCAGATTGTCTGATTTGAAATTTCGATTGAGATACTTCAAAGACAATCCTTTTGTTCCAATAACAATCAACATTCGTTTCACCAGTTTCCAATGAGACACCAAATCTTTGATCTTGAAGGAACCCTTGGGAAATTTGGTCATGCTTAGTTTTAGAACAGGAGAAGATTTATTTCAGCAAAGTGACCAAACTAGGTTTATGTGATGCAAGTGGTGTGAACATTTTCAAAATCCAATGTTTTTCTTTATTACTCTCTCATTTAAGAACTACTAGGATATTAAACACACTATCACCGGGACTTAATCGCGTAAAAACTATTTATATTTTACCTCGACGTTGAGTCTTCTCGTGACCACGGCCGTTGCATCGCGGCCGAAACGTCGAGGTAAAATATAAATAGTTTTTACGCGATTAAGTCCCGGTGATAGTGTGTTTAATATGAGTGTGTATCGCGAAAGTTTGAGACAATGTACTAGGATATTAAAGAAATTCGGTACAGACAAATACAGACAAATCTTTGGCGTATCAACGATCTATCTCTATATTACACGGGAGATCGAGATTTTCGCGTGAAACCACAGCGTATGTATGCACCACAAAAAAAAAACGATATTCAATAATTCACAATTTCGAACAAATTGCATCGGCCGTGGTCGTGGGTAGACTGTCTCAGCGAACTCGTCTTATATCCATCCATATCTAAATATATATGACTGACTGACTGACTGACTGACATAGTGATCTATCAACGCACAGCCCAAACCACTGGACGGATCGGGCTGAAATTTGGAATGCAGGTAGATGTTATGACGTAGGCATCCGCTAAGAAAGGATTTTGCAAAATTCCCACGGAAACGGGATAAATCGGGATTTTACTTTTTAATATTTCTGCGCATACGAAGTTGCGGGGAAAAGCTAGTTAATATTATAAATGCGAAAGTAACTCTGTCTGTCTGTCTGTCTGTTACCCCTTCACGCTTTAACCGCTGGACCGATATGGATGAAATTTAGTATGGATAGGTATATTTGGGGTCCTAGAAAAAGACATAGGCTACTTTTTATCCCGGAAAAATGCATAGTTCCCGCGGGAACGCGATAACCGAATTCCACGCGGGCGAAGTCGCGGGCAGAGGCTAATAGTGTGTATAATGTGTAGTAAACGCGAAAGTTTAAAAATAACAATTGAAAGATTGACTTTTTAAGGATACCTAAGGGTAGGCACCAATGCGCCTTATAATAACTATCCCCATAATTTCACTCAAATCAAAATCTTTGTAGGGTCCACGTCAATGAGATGTTTACACTTTTTCACCCTATTCTATCTACATACCTAAAAAGAGGTTCCCACCACTGTAAACCAATATGTACTTTAAGTTACTCAATAAATAATTATTTAATTCTTTAATTCTTTAATTCTGTTGTATTAAGGTGAAACATCATCAGAACATCTCTTTGACGTCGACTGTACAATACCTAAGAACGTGCTCAAGAAAATGTCGATATCAATTACGTCCCGTAACCAATAGAACAAAGTAAATAACGAAATAAGCAACGCGCTCGCTCGGTAATGATGTCACAGTGAGTTTCGGAAACTGTCCTTTCGTACACATGTTCGTGGTCATTGGTTTAACAACGTAGATCCAGATTTTTCTGGTCTTGGGAATAAATTCGTCTCAAATTCCCGTGAAAAATCCTTACTACCTAATATTATAAATGCGAATATAACTCTGTCGTATGTCTCAAGCTTCAACCGCTGGACCGATTTAGATCAAAATTGGTATGGAGATACTTCGAGTCTCCGGAAAGGACATAGGCTATTTTTATCCGGAGAAAACGCATCGTTTCCTCGAGAGCGATCGATTCGAAGTCACGTGCAGAAGCTAGCTATAGTCACAGAATATTTTAATAGTACTACGTACGGACAGAATGGCCACGGAATCACCCGCCTGAATTTAGCCTGCGCAACTCGCGTCCAACTCGCCTTACCATCATTCGGAGATGGTGAGCGAATCGTTGGCACGCGTACTGGTATACACACATTTACAAGCGTACAGACGTCCTCACACGCAAACATTGACACTTCATTCTTGCTGAGCTAGGACCATTTCGTGACAAATCACACGCAAATGTTATTGTTCTCTTCGATTTTATTGTTATTTATGTTATGTCGTGTGTTTTGTACCGAATAAATGTTTCTTCTTCTTCTTCTTCTTCTTCTTCATTCGAATTGTGTTCGAGATCGTGCTTTGATAGGCCGTGTCCGCCGAGTGGTAGGGCTTTAAACGCCAGTAAGACGTAATCCAGGATCCCGGTCCGCGCGTGCTTTGTCATCTATTAATCAAATAAAATTGGGATCTTATTTCCTCGCGACAGGCCGATCCAATTAGGGGCCTACCTACCTATAGGTAGTTGATGAATATTTGACGACAGGTTTGGCTCAGTTGGTTGGTGACCCTGCCCTCTGTTCCGACGGTCGCGAGTTCGTATCCGCTAGGGGCAAAGTTTGTGGGAGAATGTTTGTACCCGAGTCATGGATGTTTAGTATTTATATATGTATTGTGGCGGGGGGTTGATGTTAGCTCAGGTAGATGCTGCAGGCACGGAGATCAGCGGTGGAATCCGAAGACACGAAGACGAAGTCTAGCTTATTAAAATAACTAAATCTTGAAGACTGGCCTATTTACTGCCCTAATACTGTCTAACTAAGGAATAATAGATTTTAAGTTGAATTGATATTATATTTTGAGAGATGCGCACATTACAAAGGATAGTAAAAAACTAAATAATAAAAGCTACACAATTCTACGCTTAAAATTACCTATTTTTGGAAGAGAATGTGTCAACTAACCGATTGTACTCGGCCAGTCTCCACATTTCCCTCCTCCCCTTTCGAGGAACCGCCTAGCTAACGAAGGCCCTACCCTACGTCGAAATTTTTCTTTTACAAAACTAAGACTGTTCCTGTGTAAGGAATAACCAACCTTTCCATCCATATTCATTATATATAATTAACACTCTTAAAAGAAAATCTGAATCAATAATGAATATTAGAAAAGGTGGATTTCGGACCAAAAACAAATTTCGACGAAAAAAAAAAATGTCCGCAGACAAGAATAATCGGACTAACCTAACCTGATACAATATTGTTCAAAAAGCTAAATTATGTAAACTTTGAAACCTCTCCTTGCAATAAAAAATTACAGACTTGCGGAAGTCACATAATTTTCCCTTAAAAGGTAAGCTTTAAAGCAAACGAGCGACCGCACAAAAATATTTTAAAGATTCTCTTCTTGGCGATCCATGGGGTGCAGTCCCTTACATATGAGGGGTCGTCTGCCCGCCCATGGATATACCTCGAAGACACGGTCGTAGAGTAACTTCCACAAATCGCCACGGTGACAGCACATGAAAAAAAACAAAGGTGTGAGCATGGTCTTTAAGCAACATATTATAAATCATAGCTAGGCAGGTTCTAAAGAGAAAGAAAAAAAAATAATTAAAATTAATTAATTTGTTTGAACACAAAGACAGCTGACAGTTATTTTAAAAAATTTGAAAAATAATTAAAAAGGGATCTCTATGTTTATTTATTACTGACTATGACAGCGGTATCATAAATATTATTATGAAACCGTTTATTAATAACTAATCATTGCCATTTATTTATTTAAATTCATTAGGCAATGTGCTCGATACAATAGCCTATAAAAGAAAAACACTAAGAATAGAATCACTATGTCACTGAAAGAAAAAGTCATTATCCTAATAATTATAAAAGACACATATATACACATACTACACACAGGTTACGCTTTCTACATCAAGAAATTCTCACTAATGATACACTATACACTATCTACATTATCTATATACATTACATACATCAACATCTTCGCTACATATACCTAACTGCATAACTACACTAATTCCTACATAATACCAAAACCTAAGCAAGACGTAATATTTTCGATGTAAAGAAATCATATAAATGCATATCAGCTTCGGACTCTGCAACAACATTCCCAATCCACTGGTAAGCAACGAAGCCCCCTCAAAAGCCTATGGCATAGATTGAGTTGTGGTTGGTTCTGCCATCGCGAAAATCTTACACCAAACACATTACACAACTACTTATACCTACTTTTATCACAACCAATGATAATCATTGCTATTTCAACTTCTATACTTCAATTCTAAGTACCACCTTTTAATTATTATAAAACTCCTATCTATTCAATCACTGCATATTCAATTACCTTTAATTAATATAAAAACTTCCTACTACTACAGCCTATTTGCGTCCCACTGCTGGGCACAGGCCTCCTCTCATCACGAGAGGGTTTGGGCTATAGTCCCCACGCGGGCCCAGTGCGGATTGGGGACTTCACACACATCTTTGAATTACTTCGCAGATGCATGCAGGTTTCCTCACGATGTTTTCCTTCACCGAAAAGCTCTGTGGTAAATTTAAATTAAATTTCGCACATAAGTAAACTTAGAGGTGCGAGCCGGAATCGAACCCCCGACCCTCTGCATGAGAGGCGGTAGGTCGAACCACTAGGCCACCACGGCTTTTCTAAAAACTTCCTACCTATTCATATTCATTACGACATTATTTAATTCATGAGTATTTGTTTACATATAAAACCATTTATTATCATTTGACAAATATGTCACAACGTCATGTCAAAGATTTACTCTTCATTCGAAATCTTTTTAAATGACAACTACAAAACTCACCATAAAGGTTTCTATTCACGAACATCCTATCACAAACTTTATTTATTTATCCTTCATTCACAATACCTACGAACTATTTGTTCTATGAATGAAAATATTAACCTACCTAAGCCATATAAAATAATAATGAGAAATGTTTTGAAATATGACAAAGTCAATCATATATCAAAATAAACATTATTATAAAAGTAATTATATTCAATATAAAATGAGCATTGCGAGTATAGAAAATCTAATCTGCCTATCACGAATGAAGGAATATTGGGGAGAAATTCGTAATAAAAAGAAAAAAAACTATGATCACAACATAAGAGAACTTTGAAGAAGAAATCTTTCGTTCCTGACGCAGCATGAAGAATAGTCCGTGATTTGCTCCAACGGATTCTTGCTCCAGAAAAGTGATCGAAGTGAATTTATTTAGAATTATAAAAATATATAATAATATTACATTATTCCTCTTGAATCTATCGTTATTATTTGTAATGTAGCAAAAGGACAGTAGAATATTGTTAAAATTAATTATTGTGATTCTTATGGGCAGCCATTTTCCTCAAATAAATGAACGTGGTGCATATGACAATGGATGAAAATTTTGATTAATACAAATAAAATCGGTACAACCGTGTTTTTCGCCATGTGGTTGTCCATTCCATCATTCCTTGAAAGCGCTTCACCATCATCTTCAAGAGCGCGACATCCATTCCATTGTCAATTGTTTCTCGTTCCGTGCGTGTTCTTCCTTCCATCGAGAACGGTTCCATCAAATGTAGATGTTCTCCTCTCCACCGAGAACAGCTTCCAACAAATGTTGATGTTCTCCTTTCCACCGAGCGCGCATACACCAAATGTAGCGGGGGGTTGATGTTAGCTCAGGTAGATGCTGCAGGCACGGAGATCAGCGGTGGAATCCGAAGACACGAAGACGAAGTCTAGCTTATTAAAATAACTAAATCTTGAAGACTGGCCTATTTACTGCCCTAATACTGTCTAACTAAGGAATAATAGATTTTAAGTTGAATTGATATTATATTTTGAGAGATGCGCACATTACAAAGGATAGTAAAAAACTAAATAATAAAAGCTACACAATTCTACGCTTAAAATTACCTATTTTTGGAAGAGAATGTGTCAACTAACCGATTGTACTCGGCCAGTCTCCACAGTATGTATTTCTCTATATAAGTATTTATATCGTTGTCTAGCACCCATAGTACAAGCTTTGCTTGGTTTGGGGCTAGGTCAATTTGTGTGAAATGTCCAAAGATAATATTATAATTATTATTCATTGAAAAGCGTGACCACGCAAAGATTTCTTTACTAGCTTGCAAACATAGACGTAAATAATATAGACCCGGTCTAACGTACACGTAATATGTCCCCACTTCCACGGTGTCCAATCCAAAGTTCTGTCACCGAGCGTGCGTGACAATAAGCGTTTTTAAAAAAACTTTTTTCGAAACTGTTTCTCAGTATCTAAAAACTCGTCTCGTTGTTCAAAAAATGTGACCCAGCTTATATCGTGACACTAAGTCACGATATAAGTTTAACTTTGGATTGGACACCAATGAAGTGAGGAAACATGACATTTATCTACGTTAGGCCGGGTCCATACGAAGTATTATTTGGTTCCCCTTGTTTACGCATAATTTTTTTTGGCAGAATTCGATTTTGCATAATAAGTATAGGCATAATAGTGTTTACGCATAAACTAAACTCGCATAACGATCTTTCGTCGAATTCTATTACGCATAATCTATTTACGCCGAATGGTTTTCACGCATAATTTTCGAATTTAGAATATTGTTTAGGCAGAAAATTACTTTCGCCGAAATTCGTTACGCCGAAAACTACTTTCGCATACCTTTATTCTCGTCGATTTAATTAAATGAGTATCCTGTATAACATCAATCATGATATTGGGGAAAGGGATTTTTACTAACTGATAATTTCGTTTACTTATATAAAAAATAACCTAACCTAACCTATGCGAGTCGGCTTTGCTCCAAACTTTGGGTGTTACCGCGCACACCGTCCCTACATAATTTGTTATTTCGGACATAAATTCGGACAATATTTCGGCCTATCCAAATTTTGGTAAATTACTAGTATGCCAAACAATATTATGCATAATAAGATTCGGCCAAGTCAACATTATGCCAACACAATATTCGGCTAAACACACATTCGGCCAATAAAGAATTATGCTTAATAAAAATTCGGCAAAGTCAAGATTCGGCGTAGATAAATTATGCGAAGCCTGTTATGCGTAAACAGTTTCGGACAAAAAGAATTATGCCAAATAGA
The DNA here is from genome assembly GCA_963971205.1 of Aethes cnicana. Lineage (NCBI taxonomy): Eukaryota > Metazoa > Arthropoda > Insecta > Lepidoptera > Tortricidae > Aethes > Aethes cnicana. The sequence goes on along the minus strand of OZ020280.1, from coordinate 1,821,969 downwards.
GGGCACCCGTATTATTTATGTCTATGCTTGCAAACTGATGTCCGTAAACCGTGTTGTATATAAATAAAGCAAATTACGATACTTGAATCTTAATTTACGTTAAAAGAAAAAGTGTTAAGAGGGTTTATTCTGAAAGTTGGCAACGTCGCATATAGCTGTCAAATAGTTCGCTGTTTTTATTAATTTCTCAATAATGCTGAATTAAAATGGAAGATATCATTCTATGGTTGAATAACGCGTCTCGTTTTATATTTGTTGGTTAGGCATTCAAATGATAAGATTACATTAAAATGCATGAAAAATGCAATGTAAAGTTTTCAAAAGATATTACTTCCATAATACTAAAAATGTTGTGTTCCTATGATAACTGTTGCAATCCATACTTAATGTTTTATTCAGCCATAGAGCGATAATTCATACATTACATACAACCCATTAATGTTCAGAAATTAATGAAAACAGCGAAATTTTTGACAGCTATTTGCGACGTTGCCAACTTTCAGGACAAACCCTCTTAAGGAAATTGAAAATTCCTGAAGGTTTTTACCTTCAGGAATTTGAGCCTTATTGGCGCTCTTACATTACGCACTGCGACAGCCATGGCAACAAAGTTATGCTTTTATTAAGGAAATATCCAACGAAATGTTGATTTTCTGCCAAGTCATGGAACATCAGGCGAGTTTCAGGGAAGATCAAGGAAACGGTAATTTAATTTCACAAAGTAAATTTGTTAGTCAGGATAATTTCGGTGTGAAGTTAATCTGAATGATTGCGGAACAAAGTTACTTCATCTGTCATATTTAGTGATTGATTGCGAAGTATTTTCATATTGATAACAATAATATTAGGCTTATTATGAAAAAGCCGTGGTGGACCATTGGTTCGACCTACCGCCTCTCATGCAGAGGGTCGGGGGTTCGATTCCGGTTCGCACTTCTAAGTTTACTCGTGCAAAATTCAATTTGAATTTACTATGAGGTTTTCGGTGAAGGAAAACATCGTGAGGAAACCTGCACGCATCTGCGAAGTAATTTCAAGATGTGTGTAAAGTCCCCAATCTGCACTGGGCCCGCGTGGGGACCATAGCCCAAATCCTCGCATGATGAGGGGAGGCCTGTGCCCAGCAGTAGCACGCAAATAGGCTGTAGTAGTAGTAATAATAGTAGGCTTATTATGCTTTCAAGTATTTATTTTAAAACTGCAAAAGATTAGAATTAAATCACACCTAAAATTCAAACTTAAATTACTTGGCCAATACTATGCAAGCATTTCATTTGTCTCGCATAGAAGTCTGTTAGGTATGTAGGTAGGTACTTCGATTATTGACACATTTCAATCTGTCAGATCAATTGAGTCATCACAAAATATACCACCACACCACCACCACTACAGCCTATTTACGTCCTATTGCTGGACACAGGCCTCCTCTCATCACGAGAGGGTTTGAGCAGCCCAAAGGGCTGTAGTCCCCACGCGGATTAGGGACTTCACACACATCCATGAATTACTTCGCAGACGCGTGCAGGTTTCCTCGCGACGTTTTCCTTCACCGAAAAGCTCAGTGCTAAATTCAAATTGAATTTCGCACATAAGTTAACTCAAAGCTCAAAGGTGCGAACTGGATTCGAATCACCGAGCCTCTGCATGCGAGGCGAAGGTCCAACCACCAAGGCTACCACGGCTTCACAAATCAAAAAATCGCTTCACAAAACAGATTGTGAATATTCTGTTATTACTTTAAAAAACCGGCCAAGTGCGTGTCGGGCCACGCGCAAAGTATAGGGTTCCGAAGTTGACGATACCCACAGTACCTTTCTAAGACTTATTAGCATCTAGTTAGCCTGTGGTATGACGTGCCCGCCCGACGCCCCTGCCGCTCGAGAAAAATCATTGTTTTTTTATCATTTCATAAGTTGGTCGACTATGACTCGTAAGTTTGTACAGCCTACTTAGCTGTGATAGTTTTCCTTTCAACTACGTTATATATGCCACAACCGTGATTTTTTTCAACCATCCAAATACCACCATTTAGCTGGCAGGGGGTGGGGGGGGACACGTGACTCTAACAAAAAATAGCACTTTAAAGCTTAATATTTCACAAACGCATCACTTAATCAAAAAATGGTTTTAACAAACCCACAATATTTTTTTAAGAATTATTCAACGATATGCCGCACCATGGGGTACGCAAGAAAAAAAAATACATCCCCACTTTACGAGTAGGGGAGGTACCCTATAAAAAAATATTTTAAATTTTATTGTACCACTTTGTCAGCGTAACTAATATGTTATTCATGCCAAATTACAGCTTTCTAGGACTAGGCATCTCCGAGCAATAGTGCGGACAGACGGACGGACGGACGGACATGGCGAAACTATAAGGGTTCCTTGTCGACTTCGGAATCCTAAAAAAGAAGGGTCACGGAACATTTAATAGTACTACGTACAGAATGACCACAGCATCACCCGCCTGAATCTAGCCCGCTCGCAACTCGCCCCCAACTCGCTTTGCCGTCATCCGCAGATTGTGAGTGAATCGTCGGCTCGCTTAGTGGTAGCACACATTTACAAGTGTACAGTCGTCCTCGCACGCAAACATTGACACTTCATTCGAATTGTGTTCGAGAAAACGCCAGTAAGACATAGTCCAGGATCCCGGTCCGCGCGTGCTTTGTCATCTAATCAAATAAAATTAGGATCTTATTTCCTCGCGACAGGCCGATCCAATTAGGGGCCTGTTGGGCCCTCGCCGGGTCCGGGGGTCCAAGTGGGAAGGACTCAGAGGGGAGAAACCTGTTAGTCTGTGCAATTAACTGAGTAGTCCGAAGTCCGAACTTCGGTTTGAATGTAACATCAATCATATCAATGGAGATTGTCGTGTGTTATTTGACTACCTACCTTACCTTCTACAAATAGTTTTTAGGGTACCGTAGCCAAATGGCAAAAACGGAACCCTTATGGATTCATCATGTATGTCTGTCTGTCTGTCTGTCCGTCCGTATGCCACAGCCACTTTTTTCCAAAACTATAAGAACTATAATGTTTTTCACACAAAAATAGAAAAGAAAAAAAAATTGGGTGTTCCCCATACTTAGAACTGAAACGCATTTTTTTTTTGTTTGCGCGCGTGACACTTCCAAAGTGGTTAAATGTGTGAAACCCTGTAACTTCTAAAATAAGAGAATGATAAAACTAAAAATATATGATGTAGGTACATTACCATGCAAACTTCCACCAAAAATTAGTTTGAACGAGATCTAGTAAGTAGTTTTTTTTAATACGTCATAAATCGTAAACCGCAATTTACCTTACACTATTATTAACATAAACATCGATCAAAGTTACAACGAACTACAATAACTCTTATATTATGTTACTTGCTGCTACGAAACTTTTCATGGGCGAGTCCGACTCGCACTTGGCCGCTTTTTTTTAGATTAAAGAATTTAACACCATTTGTATTACTGAATCTCGAGGTGTGACAGTACTACTATAGTAAACTTCACCCAATCCCGCGATCGCTCGTACATTGTGCGGCCCTAATATCGAGCCATCATGCCTACCTCCGCCAATCGTTGTTGGCTCACTGCGCAGTTACGAGTTATGACTCGCGAAAATCCATTACAACTTCACACTCCTTTTCAGAGAACTCCCCAAATTACGTGTTCTAGAAACGTCCGTTTCGAAAACTATTCGAACTTTCGACGAAGAGTCAAAGAAATATGTAATAAAATATTAAACCACTTCTGCCAGCGACTTCGTCCCCTTGAGATTTATATACAGGATTCCCGTGGGAAATGTGTGTTTATTCGGGATAATAAGTAGCCTATATTATGTATGTTGAACCGTGTTATATTAACCCCCATACCAAATTTTATGGCAACCCAAACGGTAGGTACCTATAGTTCTTTAACCGGACATCGCTATTTCGAAAAATCAAGACTAAAATGTTTATTTACATACCTATTTCATAAAATTGGTACCTAACAACAGCCGTAACCGGAGCTTCCATTTATTTATTTATTTAATACATTTACTCGTCATTACAGTTACAGACTAAAGCGCCATGAAAATAAGTAACAATATCAACATAGAATTTAAATATGTAGAAAATCTATTATAAATAAAACTTTCATTCAAATCGGAACACTCGACTGCTTAGCATCCATCACCTCACGTTCACAACACACGTCTGCCCATCTCCAAGCAAATAGATCGCACTCTAGTACTGATGCTAGCAGCGCATTCAGCAGCTCGAGTGCGCGCTGTAGCGGCGAACTCCTTTATCATAGTCACGGTGTTTATTATTTAGTATAGATTCGTGTTGTACTCAATTTAAGAGAGAATAAAACGAGGTACTCAGTATCATTTGTAAGTATAAATCAAATTATTAAAGACCCACGCTTGTCGAAAAAAATCACGCTCGCTCGGTGCTGTTTTTCCTTTGCAAAATCTTCGCCCAGGAATCCTCCTCCTAATAAACACATCGTCTATGTAAGACGATAACTATACAACTATACATGTATCGAACGTTCATGGAATAACTGGCGCCCTGATTAGAACGAAATTTTGCGTAATGCATGATCTTTTTTTCGGGAATCTTAAAGCATATCGTCCTTTTATTTTCGTATGTTTACATGTGTAGACCAATTCAACTAGCTACAATTTAAAAACAAGCTTTTATTAAAGTACTCGTCAAGATGGATTAAACGAGTCCAAACTCGATGGATTTGTGTAGTTTAGGTAACTACAGAATTCCTATGACCACCTTCCGGTTCTATCATCAGATCAGCTCCATGTGATAATAATTTGCAAAATTTCAGGTCAATAGGTAACCGGGATATGATTCAAATTTAACTTGCATGATTTGATTACAGACAGACAGACATACAAACATCGGGACAGGTGAAGCTATATAAAAGCTTGTAAAAAGCGCTTTAAGCGCTAAACAAAGATGTATGAATATTTCTTAATTTGTCATCGTGAAAATATTATAAATGAGACACGACACAAGATACCTAAGATACTTTAAATGACAAGCGCTTTCAATCGAAATCTCGGTCTAAAAATAGAAATGTGCCCCGAATTTAACAAGCCCAGTGCTCCCGTGTACCACGAAACTGCGACAGGTTTCGTTTTACTATACGAGACAATTTCATAATAGTATTTTTTTTTAACTTGGTTATCAGCTGCTGACAGTGTCTATAGCAGGTGTTGATTGCTGCAAATGATCTTTATCTACACTTATACCATAAACCCTCTATGATGCGTTCAAAAAGTGTAAATTATGACCGGCATTAAGATAGAAAAGATTTCTTATCTGTAAAAATGTTATTATTGCTCAAATTTCGAACATCTTCGAACAGCAATGCGCGCCTATATTCTTCAGTCAGACAGAACGCAAGTTTGTTCCCATTTCAAATGTTGGCTCTATTTAGTCAATACTTTTTGAAAATGTAATCATTAGATTCTCAAAAAGCGGCTCGCATTAGATTCTAATGCGAGACACTGACGTATTTCGAATTGCCGCCATTTTAGATAGGTTTTGAAGCATCTTAGAGAATTTATAGTATGAGTGTAGATAAAGTTGTGTATGCAACTGTACATAATTATGCCTTAAACACTCGCCTCGCGGCTCGTTTCATAAAACCACACTCGAGTTTTAAGACCACATGTAGCAGTCACATAAAGATTCAATTCGATTCTTATTTGCAATATAATTTCTTAAAAAGACTTACCTACACATGTAATCCTCATAGAATTAAGCTAAAGAATTTTTTTCATTCTCATTTTTAAATTAAATAAAGGACAAAGGACGCCTACGTATATCTCTAAAATACTCTGAATACCTACCTAAGAAAAGAAGTTAATTCTTCTACTGTGTTTAAAAATCGTATTTAGGTACCTACTAAATTTACAAGAATAACTCCGATTTATTAAATATATACCAGCCTTCACAATAAAATTGTGGGTTAAATAACGTACCGAAATCACCCTAAACAAAGTATTATGAAGCTATTATCATACAAATGATCCCGTTATAAATAACCGCCGTAGGGTTGGGGTTGTTTAGAGATAAACCGTTTTTAGGCACGATAAACCTAAATCTATGTAAATGTTTGCAGCCGTGGCACTAAATTCTTGTATTGATAAACAGATTTAGCTGATTTAAAAGGCTATAGATTTCATAATGAAAAAGATAGGGGTAAACAGTTAAAGTTAGTATAGCAAGACACAATTTAGAAGGCGCGCGCCGAAGCACTTAAAGCCGTTGACGGAGAGCCTATTATCGCCGAATCCACGCGCCTTCTAAGTTGTGTAAACCTGTACACGGTCGTTTACGACCTTTCAAAATGAGCTAACGCCGCGGTACATTTTCGATTAAATACGCGGAGTGATTTGTATTCGCAATTTTATTGAAATCGTAGTAGACTTAACGCATCTGTAAAACAAAAAAAAAATTGTTTAACCAATAGCGGAGCTACCAAGCCACAGACGGATAGATACACACACACACACACACATACACACAAACACTTAAAATGCCCTTTGTGGCGAAGATCAAAAACTTAGATTTCAAAGCGATTAAAATCACCAGTTATACTACAGCCTATTTGGGTCCCACTGCTGGGCACATGCCTCCTCTCATCACGAGTCAGTTTGGGGCTATAATCCCCACGCGGGCCCAGTTCGGATTAAGGACTTCAAACACATCTTTGAATTATTTCGCAGACGCGTGCAGGTTTCCTCGCGATGTTTTCCTTCGCCGAAAAGCTCAGTGGTAAATTGAAATTGAATTCCGCACATTAGTAAACTTAGAGGTGCGAGCCGGAATCGAACCCCCGACCCTCTGCATGAGAGGCGGTAGGTCGAACCACTAGGCTTCCAGTAAAAGGATACTTACCCCTATCCTGCACTTAAGCGTCTATATTAAATTACAGGGATAAAATTAATGAAAATCCCGGTTGGAATCTACCGACGTTTGATATTACGTGATCAAGAGACCCTTGACATCCTCAATTTTGCGGCCCCTGTTTCTGGACATATAGGTTTTGTAACCCGTGACACTCTCCTGGGCCTATATTCGAAGTCTTTAAATAGGGATCTCGCTGTTCCCTATAGGCAGGGCTTGTAACCGGTTAATTAAAAAAACCCCGAAATAGCCAAATATTTAGAATTATTTTATACTCTTTATGTGGAACTCCATAGTGTATTTAGATTATTACTTCGTATTATTTTATAGCCTTATTAAACATGAAATAGTAAACGAAAGAACGATAAACAAACCGGTTTATTTGTATGGGGCCAAAAACCGGTTTCAAGCCCTGCCTATAGGGTCGCTCACGCGTCGCGTGAACTTTAAGAAGCTAGATTTAAAGTTCAACTTGACGCGTGAGCGATCCTATATACGGAACAGCGAGATACCTATTGAAGACTTCGAATAAAGGCCCTGGCGGTAGAAATATCCAGGTAGGTACTCTACATATTTTTAATAATGGTTTTCATGCTGCGTAGGTAACTATAGTGATATCGAAATATTGTTTCACATTTTCTATTATTCTACATTTTATTTCCTGTAGAGAAAAATGATTAAAAACTGCATTAAATTTCATTTACTTTTTCATTGTCTATTCCTTTTCAAAATCAGGAAACATTATATAGGTTTTGTTATAATTGGACTGAAGTTTACTTCTTGACATACAGTTATATTAAGAAGTAAACTTCAGTCCAGATATATTTATTTTATTTATTTAAGACCTTTGATCATCCATATTACCATTTCAAAATTGGACTAAATTAAAAGACATCATAATCATCATCATCAACAACAGCCCATAGTAGTCCACTGCTGGACGTAGGCCTCACCCAATGCACGCCAATGAGCTCTGTCCAAGGCGTGCCGCATCCAATCTACACCGGCCACCTTGCGCAAATCGTCACTCCACCTGGCAACAGGGCGCCCTACACTTCGCTTGCCTTGTCGTGGTCTCCACTCGAGAACGCGTTTACTCCAACGACTATCCGCAGTTCTCGCGATGTGACCGGCCCACTGCCATTTCAAAGAGCTTATTCTTTGGGCTGTGTCGACAACTTTCGTTCTCTGCCTGATCACCTAATAAAACACAATAATCATAATAAAAGAAAAGACATAAACACAAAATAAAATCCATATTATCCATATTAATATTATAACTACGAAAGTAACTCTGTCTGTCTGTCTGTCTGTCTGTCTGTTACCTCTTCACGCTTCAACCGCTGGACCGATTGAGATGAAATTTGGCATGGAGATAGTTGGGGTCCCGGGAAAGGATATTGCTACTTTTAATCCCGGAAAAACGCATAGTTCCCGCGGGAACGCGATAATCGAATTCCACGCGGACGAAGTCGCGGGCAGAAGCTAGTAAGTAATAAAACTTAACCTACGCCTGCTACATGCCTACTAGAGATCTTCCATCATCTAAAGTCCCGCGCCTTCACATTTCAAAACGCTGCAATGTATTTAAAAAGCACCACCGACGCTCTCAACACACATGTGTGCGTGCTGAGACAGCCATCAATCATGCGTTTAGAGTGTTGGTGGTTTCGTATTTTATTTAAGTGACAAGAATGCCTGGCCTGAATTGGACTAATAAACATATGTGTGCTTAAGGACTTTTGACAAATTTGATATAGTGCGTGTGATTAAAAAAAAAGAAAGTTTGATACAAAGTAGAAGATGTAGGTACCTAAATCAATGACGAAGCTTGCGGCGGGTAACGGTATGTTTTTAATGATAACTACATCAAATTGTACTCGTACATAATGACGATGCAAAAGTGATTGTAAAATCCTACTTGAATAAATGTTTTTTTTATCTTTTATCTTTATCATGACTTTGGATGCCGTTGTTGCATCCTTGGCGCTCTAAAGTGACTCGCATAACCAAACTAGCTAACAAACTTGCCGGTGTTATTGACCATTAAATAGCTGAATAAGGTAATTTAGAGGGAAATATGAAGTTGACCCATTGGACAGGATAAGTGATGGGTCCGTTAAGCCTCTTACTCATGATTTACGGACCCACCGTCTTGTATAAATATTGTGACACGAGAGAGTATTCAACCGAATAAAGGCTTTAAGGCTTTCTATTTGGTATCCACAAAGGATTGTATGTTTTTGTAAATACAAACACGTGGATAGATGTGTAAATTCTTATTTTTTCCCTTAATAATATCAAACTCCTACGTGCACTAATCCATACTAATATTATAAATGCGAAAGTAACTCTGTCTGTCTGTCTGTCTGTCTGTTACCTCTTCACGCTTCAACCGCTGGACCGATTTGGATGAAATTTGGTATGGAGATAGTTAGGGTCCCGGGAAAGGACATAGGCGACCTTTTATCCCGAAAAAGCGCATAGTTCCCGCGGGAGCGCGATAACCGAATTCCACGCGGGCGAAGTCGCGGCAGAAGCTAGTAATATTATAAAGGCGAGAGTAACTTTGTCCGTTTGTCTGTTCTTTTTATTTTAACTTTACCAAAACGGAATTTTCACTTATTGTTGAATAATAATTGTAAAGCTTCTCCAGTGTTTAGTTAAAGCTAGGATTATCTCCCACCAAAAATTTAGTAGGTCAACCTCCCTTTCATAAATACAGATGAGCGGAAGTTTAAGGCTTTACGAAAATAAACAGGATAATTCAAGGTATTTCATCCGCTCAATGAAATAATAATCCCACCAAAAACATTCTGTAAAAAAACTAGCCAAGTCTCGATGGAGCTGCTTGTTTATCTCTAAAAAGTAATGAAATCTAGACAAAGTCGTGACAAGTCTAAGGTTCCTTACTGCGATTTCTTTATTATTATAGTTAACTAGCTTCTGCCCGCGACTTCGTCCGCGTGGAATTTGTTAATAGCCTTCCCGCGAGAACATTTTCTCGGGATAAAAAGTCTATATGTTGACCAGTGTTATAAACTACCCCCATACCAAATTTTGTTTCAATCCGTCCAGTAGTTTTCGAGCTAAATCCGGACATACATACATACATACATACATACAGTATTTTTTTCTAAAAATCGTTATTTTGTGTTCAGTATCGTTCATATAGTCCCTTTGATAGTTTCTTTTAATTTTCAATTATCAGCCGCGACTTCTTCTACAGAATTATTATTTATTATATGTATAGATTTTTCATTTTTTTTCTCTGATTTTTAATCTCTTATGAATAAATAGTTTAGTGCCAAAATTCATTATTTAGGTAATAGCAGACTGGTTTAAAGAATGTTTTAGTGAACTCATCAATCATTTCCTTTTTACTGGACAATAGGCAGGTAATCTAACAGTAGGTAATCTGCATAACATGTTTCTTGAAAGTGTTTGTAATCTAGGATTATAATTTAATTTTTCCCATTCCCGTGGGAATATCGGGAAATCCTTTCTTAGTGCTCCCCTACGCTCCCCAAGGAAACTGCATGCCAAACTTCAGCTCTCTACGATGTTTCCCGCGACTTCGTACGCGCCTAAACATTAAAATGTAAAAATCCCATTTTCCCGTTCCCGTGGGAATATCGGAAAATCCTTTCATAGTGCTCCCCTGCGCTCCCCAAAGAACCTGCATGCCAAATTTCATCTCTCTACGATGATCCCCGCGACTACGTACGCGCCTTAAAATGTAATAAGCCCATTTTTTCCCGTTCCCGTAGGAATTTCGGGAAGTCCTTTCTTAGTGCTCCCCTACGCTCCCAAAGGAACCTGCATGCCAAATTTCAGCTCTCTACGATGTTTCCCGCGACTTCGTACGCGCCTAAACATTAAAATTTAAAAATCCCTTTTTTCCCGTTCCCGTGGGAATTTTGCAAAATCCTTTCTTAGCGGATGCCTACGTCATAACATCTACCTGCATGCCAAATTTCAGCCCGATCCGTCCAGTGGTTTGGGCTGTGCGTTGATAGATCACTATATCAGTCAGTCAGTCAGTCAGTCAGTCAGTCACCTTTGAGTTTTATATATTTAGATGTTGTGTGACTTGGCCGTTGAACATTCTTTATACGTTAGTGGGTACAAACGGCCAAGTCATTTCAGACCTTCGATTTTTGACATCAAATGAAGTGGCCCACCAAGTTGAATATTTTTTGTAAAGGCGGTATGTCGATCTCTAATAGTTTGGTTGGGCTCTTGTGTTTTCTAATCAGGGTCACCAGGTACTCCAGATCTTCGATTATCCTAGTTTTTATAGTTTTTCCTTTATGTGGCCATCAAACCCTAACTCTGTACCAAATTTCAGCTCTCTGAGTTTATGGGAAGTACTAGTTCTATTCTGATGATCATGGAGTGAGTGAGTGTCATAAATGCGAAACTTTGCTTTCGCTTAACTTCGGAACTAAATGACCTACAGACTTGAAATTTTGGATTTTAAGTATGTGATTATAGCTTACTGGATGACGAAAATTTCTGCGTTCTGGTCTTATCCAGAGGTTCTCAAATAGGGGCATGAAAATGCGGCGAAATGGTTCCAGTAAAGGATGGTACGGCAGTGCTTGCTTCGCGCTCGACTTGGCGGGGGTACTGCCGTGCCCCCCGATAAAAAGCCGCGGTGGCCTAGTGGTTCGACCTACCGCCTCTGATGCCGAGGATCGGGGGTTCGATTCCGGCTCGCACCTCTAAGTGTACTTACGTGCGAAATTCAATTAGAATTGACCTGCACCCAGGAAACCTGCACGCATCTGCGAAGTAATTCAAATATATGTGTGAAGTCCCCAATCCGCACTGGGCCCGCGTGGGGACTATGGCCCAAACCCTCTCACGATGAGGGGAGGCCTGTGCCCAGCAGTGGGACGCAAATAGGCTGTAGTAGTAGTAGTAATGAAAAAATATGTATCCTTGAAATCTTTTCAAGTAAGAAAAATAGGCCAAGTTCACACCGCCGTCACAGGGTCCCGTGCTGGTGGTGTATACTTTTTGAGCGAATCGCCAAAAGTAATAAAAACTTATTTATTTCAAACTGAACTAAAGCAAATAAGTTTACGAAAACTAATTGATACTTGTTGTATCATAGTTACATCGCTAGAACCATTTTCGTGTTTTATTAATCCGTGGAAATTAACATAAATAACTTTGTATCTATTGTAACAATGAAAGAATTATCAGATTAGCAAAAGTTTGTCGGATATCTGAATCATTTTTATGTAAAAAATAAGAAGAAAATTTTTCCTGAATTTTAAGCCTACTAAAAATATTACACTGTTACCTAGATTATATTGAAGATTATACTGGATTACTAATGTACCAAGGGCAGACGGATCGACCAACATAGAACAACAGGATAAGAATTAAAACCACTTAATGGGCATTGTTTATCGTCATTTTTAATTGAAAAAAAAACTGTGAATGTGGATCCCTAAAACCGTTTGATCTATTAAGGTCCAGCGTGACGAATACCTGAACGGATTAATTAAGGCGCTGACAAGACCTAAATTGGCTTTCTTTAAATAGTATTTAAACAAAAACCATTTAATTTTGTAAGGGGAGTAAAATACACTCAACAGCAATGAAAACGGGTCACTTTATATATAGGATTTTCCAAAAAAAGTGACCCGTTTTCTTTGCTGTTGAGTATATATGCTGGGTATTCATTATATACTTAAAAACTTGCTGTTTCATCAATAGGATTTCATGAAATCGTTTCGATAAAAAAAAAACATGAAGTTACGTCTTCTAATCCTATTTAAACGGTTCTATGTGTTTCATTGTTTAACGCTGATGTCTATGTTTAAATAAAAAATTAAAAATACCCCCCGACACATAAAATAAACTCTAAAAACTAACAAATAATATTTTAAATCTGTTATAATTATTATACTCACATATATTAATGTAAGTCCAAATATTTTTTCACCTCACTGGCTCGAAAGTGGTCGTTTTGCAGCTTGATATCCGAGCGCAAAAGTTGTTTTTATCCGCTAGCGTGGAAAGTGTTTTTGAAATTCGAACGACGCATGACGCCACTGTCACAATAAAAAACAACGATACGTTCTGAAACGCAATTCGTCGTGAGAGTTTTATTAAAATAAAGGTTCAATTTACTTAAAATCATCATTAATAAAATTTTATTAATAATACACCGTTTCAGATGTATTTCATTATTTCACTATGTTTTATCACAAAAATACTTAAATATGTGTATATTTTAACTGTATTCAATGAATAATTGAATCTTGAAGTACGAGTAGGAGTGATTTGGAACGCAACCTCCGGAAAAAAACATTAAAAAATAAAAATGAAAAAAAAGTTTTAGATTGCTGGTTTTGTAATTTAGAATACCTATACGAAGTAATAAAGAAAATATGAGCGATTCTAGCGATGAAGATACGAATTTAACTCCTCCAGAGTTAGCACAAACTGTACGTGACGCCGAACTAAGCGTTCTTCCCGAAAAATCGCGCGTGAGGTGAAAAATTTTGTGTTGCGCTCAGCAGCAAAGTCGTTTGCTGTCTCGTGCCTTGAAACCCTCGTTACACTCAAGATTCTATATTTGAACCACTCGCTTCGCTCGTGGTTCAACCCTAGAATCCTTCGTTCACTCGGGTCTCAATCACGCACTCACAGCAAACAACAACTTTGCAGCCTTGCATAACAAATAACTATTATTTTCCAAGCGTCTTCGAGTCAGGGGACCGCTAAGTGACGGTTCACGGTTAAAAATAACAGATTGTATTGAAAATTCTTATACGTCGTGTTAGTTACACCACTTATAACTCGAGAACGGTTGATCTGATGGATTTTTTTGGATTTGCCTCCGCCCCGAACAGCATAATACATAAATTCACGCCTTTTTCCCATAGGGGTAGGCAGAGACCACTTCCTTAAATTTGCTACGATTCCTACATATAGCACGACACAAATTAGAAGACGCGCGGCGAAGCACTTATGCCGTTGATGCAGAGTCTATTATGGCTTAATCCGCGCGCCTTCTAAGTTGTGTTGTGCTATACCTCTCTCGGTTCTTCAACCTTCCATTTCGCATACATGCTCGTTGGTTTAAAATACTTCTGACCTGGCCTTTAGTTAGAATGTCTTGAATTTAATCCAAGAACATTCGCCTCGGTCTTCCTCTTCCAACACCTCCATTCACACTAGCCATAAATACTTTTTGTCAGTCTTCTCTCATTCATCCTTTCCATATAATAGGAGCGCAATCTTTATAGTTCCAAAAGTGGACACCAAATCGAGTAGATAGGGGGCGCTGCGGTCACCACTCCAATCAAGCCACCTAGGCGGATAGTCTACAGTAGCGCCTTCAGATGGCGCTGCTGAGGCGAAAACGCAGCGAAAACGGTTGTGAGGAGGGCATGTGTTTTGTTTTGTTGCATATCAAATCCGCTGGACACGTTTTGAACTGTACGCTGTACGCTCCTTACCAATACACATTCCACACTCCATACATAATATGTCCAAACCAATACAACATACCATACGCGCATATCTTCTTTAACACATTTAATTTTCATCCTTTCCTTTTTGGGTCTAACTCAACCATTAAGTCCAGCTACGTTCAAAGTCGAAACTTGATGGGTTATATTATTATTTATTTAATAGTCCCACCGGACAACAAATTCCCATTCCTCCTTTCTCTTACGACCCTCTAATGTGATGGTATTTCATGGAAAATGAAAACACGATAAAGCGCATAAATAAATTCCCTTAACTAGAGCGTTTTCCCATAGGATTACGCTAAAAGGGATTATGGTACCATAAATTCAGCCTCGGGTAGGTACACATATAACCGTCTGTTACCTCTTCAGGCTTAAACCGCTGTACCGATTTAGATGAAATTATATTTGGTACCGATTTCGATGATAAGTACTTTATTTAGAAGAGAGAGCCTTTATGCATATAGGCTACTTTTTATCCCTGTTATTTTTTACCCTTTTTGTCGCGGGTACGTGATAACCGAATTCTACTCGGACGAAGTACAGTAGGTAGTAATGTTATATATAAGTTAGTAATATTATAAACTAGCTTCTGCCCGCGACTTCACCCGTATTCGTATTCAATTCAGATTCAATCCAGATCCAGATTCAATGTGATCCAATACTGCAGTATCCACTAAACTCCCCTCGATTATTTCGTACAGCTACAGTATGGATACACTGGCAGAAAGATTTCCTTAAACAAACAGTTTCTAGAAATATTTCGTAATTGGAAAGAAAATGTTTTATAAATTTAAAAATGTTTTATTGATGGAAAAATCACCATGTTGTTGTTCTGAGATCCTTAAATTCTTAAAATATTGCTAATTCCAAGAAGAAGAAAAATCTGGAGTGAATTGGTATTCTTGGGTTTGACAATTATATTATTGACTTGAAAATTATACTCGGTACAAAAAATAACCCCAAGAACTTTTTTTACTGATACGAAGTAAATTTTCTCTAATGTCTATAGGGAGAAAACCGTTTTTTTGAAGTCGATAAATTTGCTTTGATGGAAAGAATTTCAAGAAATCCTTACTGCCTGTGTAGTTCGAAAGATAATAATATCATATTATACATAAAAACCGCGGTGTGGCTTGACTGCAAATATAATACTCGAGCCTATTCTGCCTACTAACCCAGATTCCTATGGTAATGCCTTAATATACGCAGCATTATATCAGCCCTTTAAGCCTCTCACGACAGAATTTAAATCATACACGAGGCAGCTGCAGCCTCTTCGAGCTATTTGCGTTTAGCTGTGTAAAGCGAAGTCGCGGGCACAATGAATGAATAAAGTAGTTTATTTGCGATAAGTGTGGGTATTTACAAAGATCACATCATCATCATCAAAGATGTCACATATTAGGTATTATTATTATCAGTTCGCACACTTAGCTGCGCTCGGCATGCAAAAATCATAATTTAAAAACTAAAAATACTTATTTATTACATTCAATTTACAGTTTGTGATTGCTCTAAAAAATCTTTCACTGTGTAAAAACAAGTGTTACTTAGTCATGTAAAAAGCTGGATCAAAATTTTCTTATTGGCATTTCCTTAAAAGACACAGGATATGATTAAAAATCTTAATGGCCATGGCATGACTATTGGCTCCGTACAATGCGGTTTTGTAAGTAGTACAAAATTAGTTAGTAGAATACTTTGCGAGAAGAGATGGCCTTTTTCCTTGACCGGGATATTTTACTGTAGGTACTTATTTACTCACAAACAATTTGCATTGTATTCGAATATTTCTTAATACTTACTAAATGTCAGGTCTAAAAAAATTCAATATTATTTTTCATAATTAAAACATAAAGTAGCCTATTTTCCTTCCCCGGGGCTCCAACCATCTACAAACCAAATTTTATTTAAATTGATCCTGCGATTTAAATGATAAAAAGTAACATAAAGGCAATATTTCGATACTTTCGCACGTATAATAATATTAAGTATGTATTGAAGAAGATATCGTCTATATTTTAATCCCTTAGACATCACGAAGAAAGCGTTTGGCGTCGCTTGAGAGTTACAGAAATACGGTGTTTTGAATAAATAAACGTCACGACAAAAGGAGTGATGGGAAATATCTAACCTTCACTCATTTTACCTTTTATTTTCTTGGGATTTTCGTAAAAATTACGTATACAGTTAAATAATGATGGCTGAAACTTCTGTGGTGGAAAATCCAGGGCGGGTATAGTTTTCTGGACTATTACAATTTTTGTTCTGTTCGGCGTATACTTGTAGAAATTTGAAGGCTGAAACTTCGGAAGCATAAAACAGCAGGCGAGCTATTTGTTGTCAGTGTAGGCTGTAGCCATCGACGCCCAAAGACATTTGCAACTCCACAACAGCTTATGTACGTCCCACTGCTGGGCCTAGGTCACTTCTCAATGCCATAGAGTTTGGGTTATCATGCCCACGCGGACATTTGCAACAAGCAACGAAATAATTCATTGTGATGATGCTGGTGTGAAATGTTATCATTTTAAGTATCACGATTCCCCAGTTAATTATGTTTCCCCGCCTTTTAATATATTAGCGAAAAACGGATAGTACAATTAAAAGCGAACAGGATCACGTTCAAAAAGCAAAAAGTACTAATGTGAAAGATCGTAGAAGTGACTAGTTGGAAATAAACTAAGGAATAGATTGAATAACTACACTTTTGGAATTGTACTAAAATCTTGTATATCAATAAAAGTAAAAGTATTAGTAGAGTAGAGTCAGTGGTTGCAGAGTTGGGTGTAAAAACCAGATGAGTATTCTGAATCATTAATATAGACGTGATTAAACTGATAACGGGTTGTTACGGTTTTATTCAGAGTTTTTTCATTAATAATTATAATTGTTCTAATAGTGTTGGATATCGGTATTAATCACGGCTTGTTTTCACACTTCTTATTCTGAATTTAATTTCGATATTGGATCGTAAAATTTCATTCAAGGTGTTGATTTGTTGGAAATTTGTGAACGGATTTCAATTTAGAATAATTTACGATCCATTATCTAATTATATTTTGACCTAATTTAATTTCTTGTATTTTATTTTGACGTTATTGAATTCACTCGTAAATTTATGTAAATTGATTAGACCTTGGTAAACAATTTTCACGAAACATTTGTTTAATAAAATGATGATGATGACGATTATGTTGATAATGATGATAATGATAATATGATGATGCTTTGATTAATTGAATTTACTAAAAATAGAAAAGTCCGAGTTTATTTCTTTATAACTAAGTGTAAAGTGCTGGCTCAGGGGTTTTTTATTTGGCTTGGTTCGTTTTTCCCTCTGAAAGTAGAATGTCCAGCTAGGAACCCAACCAAGACTCAAGGATTTCACGTCCTTCGTAATCCTTGTGGATAGGATAAATAAAACAAACAATACAAATATAGGTATTTTTTTTAGGAGTTTGATAATAAACATTCAATACTTAATAACTCCTAAATACGCATTTTTCTTTATTATCCTTGATTAACCTTTTGATTATTTCTTTTATAGTGAAAATACCCTTTATCGATATTTAATAGATATTTTTCTTAGATCATTTTCATTGGGCTGATTTGATTGAATTATATTAGTACATTATTTGATCATTTCAAAGTAACTTATTTTAATCAATATGGCATTATTTCACTTCATTCAATTTATTTGATTGCCATAAATAATTTTAATACCTGTGTGATAAATAAATGACAAAACAAATCACTACAGATTAAATTTATCTGGGCCTGGGAGGGATCATTCTCCGAGCACGGCCGAACTTCTGTTGGAGGTCTTTTCCCATTTATATCAAATTCACTTTTAATTCTGTTGATTATATATTGCTTTGATATTGTAATTGCAAGTCATACCTATATTGAATTAATTATTCCTATTTTCATAGTTATATTAAATAGACCAACAGAAGACAGGATACGAACTATCGAATTATACTGCGCACATTCTTGGTCAAATAAAAGCGCTAAAGAGCTCTCTCCAGGGTGGCCACCCAATAATATATTCTCAAATAAAACAAGTGCATGTAAATCATTAATACAATGAGAATATAAATATACAAATAAAATCGAATGCATTCGTCAATATAAAGGAGAGAAAGCTCGAGCCGGACTGCGTCCAGTGGACGAGACGGCCAATATATATTACCTATAAAACCCTATCTAAATATATATATATAAATAAAGTTACGTAACTTATATAAGGGTGAGAAAGTGCAGAGTATAACTTGAACATTCGTTTAACCCGAAACCAGTAATGGAGGTATGCCAGTATTACGCTAAGGGAGGCGTAGCCCATGGTGAGTCCTAGCGTGGAACACTCCACACGAAGACGCACCGAATTAAATAAGTATATAATCACGTACATAAGCTTGATGATCATTGCCATTGTAGGGATTTGGTACAGTAGTTACCATCACACATCCTAACCTAGGCCCTAGAAAACAGGAAGGATGAAGTGTTTTTTAGAGTTCCGTACCCAAAGGGTAAAACTGGTCTCTATTACTAAAACTCCGCTGTGCGTCCGTCCTTCCGTCTGTCCGTCTGTCACCAGGCTGTACCTCATGAACCGTGAAAGTTCAACAGTTGAAGTTGTCATAGATGTATTTCTGTTGCCGCTATGACAACAAATAGTAATAACTCGCTTTCGCAACAAATAGTAATCGTAATAACTTTTGATCACATTACGAGTATATATATATTTTTAATCCGTTCACTAAACCCTTTATTTTGATAGGTACCCCACTTGATAGGCTTTGACAAAAAAAATATTTTTGGAAACGTTTAAAATGCCTCCAAAAGTCAGCCATTTTATTTTTTGCAATTTTGATATACCCAGTGTCACTCTCACAATTAAGACGAATCTAACGACACCTCGCATGCTAAAATCACAGCGTGCCAAAGAAATATACATACATACATACATACATACATACATACATACACTCCAAAAAAATAACCCTTCTTCTAGCGCAGTCGGGTAAAAAGAGAGTAAAATATATATTTAAGGGGGCTCCCATACAACAAACGTAATTTTATAGATAACTAGCTGACCCAGCGGACTTCGTACCACCTTATTTTTTTTGTGGTGGGTATGAAAAATAGCTTACGTCCTACTCTCAGACCTACTGAACATACACGCCAAATTTCATAAGAATCGGTCACGCCGTTTCGGAGGAGTTTGGTTACAAACACTGTGACACGAGAATTTTATACATATATTAGAAGATGGTACATCTAGCGCGCGTCCGCCTCGCATTCGGCCGGTTTTTCATTAAGTACGTTTCGTGTAAATAATTAATTTCAATTTGTATTGGCTTGCAAAGGTTTAATCTCGTAACCTGAATGTAACCTACTTTAAAGTCTTTTTAAACCTTTATCCTCTTTTTATGTCTCCCAGGAGATTTACCCGCTCTGCTCGAGTTATGTTGCAATTTATTTTGCTCCTAGCTATAAATCTTAGCCGTATAAGCCGTGGTGGCCTTGTGGTTCGACCTACCGCCTCTCATGCTGAGGGTCGGGGGTTCGATTCCGGCTCGCACCTCTAAGTTTACTTATGTGCGAAATTCAATTTGAATTTACCACTGAGCTTTTCGGTGAAGGAAAACATCGTGAGGAAACCTGCACGCACCTGCGAAGTAATTCAAAGATGCGTGAAGTCCCCAATCCGCACTGGGCCCGCGTGGGGACTATAGCCCAAACCCTCTCGTGATGAGAGGAGGCCTGTGCCCAGCAGTGGGCCGTAAATAGGCTGTAGTAGTAGTAGTAGTAGTATAAATCTTAGGCACGCTATTGGGCTAGGCATAGGCACTGAACTCAGCCTGACCAGTTAAAAATATATTAGGTGTGTATTTCTGTTTATTATTTTAAACTAACATTCTAGACTGGTACATAAATATTAATCCTTAATAGTACTAATATTATAAATCTGAAAGTGTGCTTGTTTGTTTGTTTGTCCTTCCTCCACGTCGTAACGACTGGACCGATTTGGATGAAATTTTGTATGGAGATAGTTTGAGACTCTGGGAAAAACATAGGCTTACCATACTTTTTATCCCGATATTTCCACGTGAACGGGTTTTCCACAGGTCAAACCAGGGTTTTCAATACTTCTATAACT
Organism: Aethes cnicana; assembly: GCA_963971205.1. Classification (NCBI taxonomy): domain Eukaryota; kingdom Metazoa; phylum Arthropoda; class Insecta; order Lepidoptera; family Tortricidae; genus Aethes; species Aethes cnicana. The sequence goes on along the minus strand of OZ020280.1, from coordinate 1,801,391 downwards.
ATAAATACCTAAAGGTAGAGATCTTCTACTAACTAACGTCCCGCGCCTTTACATTTCAAAACGCTTCATTTTTTTTATTAATATTTAAAAAGCACCACCAACACTCTCAACGCATAGTTGATGGCTGTCTCAGCTCGTACACATGTGTTGAGAGTGTTCGTGGTGCTTTCTAAATACATTGAAGCGTTTTGAAATGTGAAGGCGCGGGACTTTAGATAGTAGAAGATCTTCTATGTATAGTATCATCGGGTACGCAAATTCTAAGTCTACGCGGGACGAAGTCGCGGGCAAACGGCTAGTAATAATAATAAAAACCATTTACTGCCACATTTTTTTTATTAATTGCAGAAACACTTAGTACGATATGAAATAAACTGCATATATTTGTATTTTTTTTTTTACATTTTTATTATATGTTAAAGAGTGTATTGTATTTAAGGAAATATTAAAAAGCGTTGAAGCTTTTTCTGCCAACAAACTGCTCAGCAGTTTGGCAGATGTTATTTGTAAGGAGCATGTCACTTTTATGAAATAAATAAATTAAAAAAAAAAAAAAATTGTGGCAAAAAAGGACAAAGTCAGCTGTTGCTGGCAGCAGCAGGCAATAGTTACTGCTTAGCGCTGCTTTTCAGTTTGCTCCTTATTGCAGCAGCAGCAAACAATCAGACAGCGAGTGAAATTACGAGTAGTTTCTTTATATAAACCAACAAATACAAAAATTACTTAAGTAAATGAAATTATAAAACCACATATCTAACGCATAAATTACGCACGTATTCTTCTTGAATGTTCTTTGTTCTTTATAGATATTTTCTAGGTTCTTTGCTCTAGACTATTCTTCAACTTAGTTTGGTAAAGTAGGTTGAACTTTGACCGTACTCGCTAGCGACTACGTAAACGATTTGTATGAAGAAATAGTACAGCGCCGCTGGCGGTCACTCGTTGAACTAAAATTCTTCACACAAATCGTTTACGTAGTCGCTAGCGAGTACGGTCACTGTAAAGTCATGGTAGTGCTACTTGTAATATATTTTTCTTTCATAAAAATACACGGAAATGATCTTAGATCACAGTCAAAAAATTACCGATGAAGAGAACCTAGTATGGCTACTTATAAAGCTAGCTTTGGAGTGTAGATTAACAGTTTATGACCTTTTTTTGTCCCTAAGGCTCATATTTTTTTATAACTGACATAATATATAAATGGATTTACTTGGAACGACTTACATGATATGAGAAAATGAAGATAACGAGAATCGGATTGAATCAAGACGTGATTGAAATGAGATATTATTGAATAACTACATGATTCGTTTGATTTTGATTAGGCGCATCAATCTGTTAGCAATTTAAGGCTTTGGAATCGATATTGTATTGGAATAAATATTTCATTAGGTAACGTATTCGGAATGTAGGTTCCTTGGGGAATATTGAGGAGAAATGATTTCCCGAAGTTCCTCCGGGAATAGGAAAAAATGGTAACTATGTGTGTTCAACCGCGGCAGATTGGAAAATCCATATTAATATTTTAAATGCGAAAGTAACTCTGTCTGTTACCCTTCACGCTTCAACTGCTGGACCGCTTGAAATGAAATTTGGCATGGAGATAGTGGGAGTCCTGAGAAAGGACATAGGCTACTTTTTATCCCGGAAAAACGCGTAGTTCCCGCTGGAACGCGATAACCAAATTCCACGCGGGCGGAGTCGCAGGCAGAAGCTAGTAAGACTATAAACCTACATTATAATATTTATAATACATATATTTTGAACCAGTTTCTACACATCAGGCGTCGGTAAGTTTACTTATGTGCGAAATTCAATTTGAATTAACCACTGTCCTTTTCGGTGAAGGAAATAATCGTGAGGAAACCTGCACGCATCTGCAAATTAATTCAAAGATGTGTGTGTGTGAAATCCCCAATCCACATTGGGCCCGCGTGTGGACTATAGCCCAAACCCTCTCGTGATTCTTATCACACACATCAGATCAGACCTCTTGGAGGCCTGTGCCCAGCAGTGGGACGCAAATAGGCTGTAGTAGTAGTAATGTAATAGGCGTCGGTTGACCTGATGTGCCAAAAGCAACTGCCTAACTGGTTTTGGCATTGATTGAAGTTTATGCTCTTAACGCATTCACTGCCACTTCTGTTTTACGAACTTTCGCCAGGTGCCACATTTGTCATTAAGGGAACATTTCAACGCACTTGTGCGTTCAAGGCACTGCGGGAAAGTCAGCAAAACGCATATATGCGTCGGTGGCAGTTAAGTCCCATTTACTCATGTAAGAATCATATAGGACCGACTATAGATACCCGTACCTTGCAATGTCAATGGCGCCCATTTTTCACTGACAGACCTCTGTCAATTTGTACCAGTGACACAGGTCGCGTCGGTTTTATTGACTTTGACAGCTGTCAGTGTGGTCGAAAGGTCAGTTAATTAAGTAATAGGGTCTGAACAACGGATGTGGTTCCAGACGCTTAATAAACTTTAAGGTGCTGACAAGACCTAAATTGGCTTTTTCCAAACAGTATTTAAACGAAAACTATTCACTATATGTATACTTAAAAAAACTTGCTATTTCGTAAAAGGGATTTCATAAAACCGGTTCGATGAAAAAAATCGTGAATAGCATTAAAAAACGTAACCGTCTTTTAATGCTATTTAAATGGTTCCATAAGTTTTTTTTACGCAGATTTCTATAATTAAACTAGCTTCTGTCCGCGACTTCGTCCGCGTGGAATTTGTTAATAGCCTTTCCGCGAGAACTATGCATTTTCTCGGGATAAAAAGTAGCCTATATGTTGACCAGTGTTATAAACTACCCCCATACCAAATTTTGTTTCAATCCGTCCAGTAGTTTTCGAGTTAAATCCGGACATACATACATACATACATACAGTATTTTTTTTCTAAAAATCGTTATTTTGTGTTCAGTATCGTTCATATAGTCCCTTTGACTTGATAGTTTCTTTTAATTTTCAATTTTCAGCCGCGACTTCTTCTACAGAATTATTATTTATTATATGTATAGATTTTTCCTTTTTTTTCTCTGATTCATTAATCTCTTATGAATAAACAGTTTAGTGCCAAAATTCATTATTTAGGTAATAGCAGACTGGTTTAAAGAATGTTTTAGTGAACTCATCAATCATTTCCTTTTTACTGGACAATAGGCAGGTAATCTAACAGTAGGTTATCTGCATAACGTGTTTCTTGAAAGTGTTTGTAATCTAGGATTATAATTTATTTTTTCCCGTTCCCGTGGGAATATCGGGAAATCCTTTCTTAGTGCTCCCCTACGCTCCCCAAGGAACCTGCATGCCAAACTTCAGCTCTCTACGGTGATCCCCGCGACCTAAACATTAAAATGTAAAAATCCCATTTTTTCCCGTTCCCGTGAGATTTTCGCGAAATCTTTCTTAGTGCTCCCCTACGCTCCCCAAGGAACCTGTGTGCCAAATTTCAGCTCTCTACGACCAGTATTTTCGGCTCTGCGTTGGTATGTCAGTCAGTCAGTCAGTCAGTTTCTTCTTTTATATATTTAGATAGATAGATAGCTTTTTCCCGCAACTTCGTGCGCGCCTAAATATTAAAATGTAAAAATCCCATTTTTCCCGTTCCCGTGGGAATATCGGGAAATCCTTTCATAGTGCTCCCCTACGCTCCCCAAGGAACCTGCATGCCAAATTTCATCTATCTACGATGATCCCCGCGACTTCGTACGCGCCTAAACATTAAAATGTAAAAATCCCATTTTTCCCGTTCCCGTGGGAATATCGGGAAATCCTTTCTTAGTGCTACCCTACGCTCCCCAAGGAACCTGCATGCCAAATTTCATCTCTCTACGATGATCCCCAGGACTACGTACGCGCCTTAAAATGTAATAAACCCATTTTTTCCCGTTCCCGTAGGAATTTCGGGAAGTCCTTTCTTAGTGCTCCCCTACGCTCCCCAAGGAACCTGCATGCCAAATTTCAGCTCTCTACGATGATCCCCGCGACTACGTACGCGCCTTAAAATGTAAAAAAAAAAAACATTTTTTCCCGTTCCCGTGGGAATTTCGGGAAGTCCTTTCTTAGTGCTCCCCTACGCTCCCCAAGGAACCTGCATGCCAAATTTCAGCTCTCTACGATGTTTCCCGCGACTTCGTACGCGCCTAAACATTAAAATGTAAAAATCCCTTTTTTTCCCGTTCCCGTGGGAATTTTGCAAAATTCTTTCTTAGCGGATGCCTACGTCATAACATCTGCCTGCATGCCAAATTTCAGCCCGATCTGTCCAGTGGTTTGGGCTGTGCGTTGATAGATCACTATATCAGTCAGTCAGTCAGTCACTCAGTCAGTCAGTCACCTTTGAGTTTTATATATTTAAAGATATTTCGAATTGTGCAATATTATTGACCGTTTAGGGTTAGTATTGCACAATATCCTTGAGAGCAGCGGCAGACGCATCAATGTTATTGCGCAATTTTATTGTAGGTCTAGGGCCGGCCTTACACCAAAGGTCTAGACGCAAGCAATTACTGTTTTTTAATCGAACCACCACTTGTCGAAATCTAATTTACGCAGCACTTTGGCGAAACCCTCAATATTTGCCGATCCTTCGAAAGGTCCGGCCCTCTCTAGTGGAAATCCAGGGAGTAAGTAAACAACTTGGCCTTCAATTGTGTGGGGGATATGACTGTAAATCCAGTTTTCTGAAGTACTTACCCACATACACACATAATAATGTAGGTATTACTTCGCATTAGAAATATCATTTATAATTTACTAGCTTCGGTTATAGCGTTCCCGCGGGAATTGAGCGTTACACTATAATTAACTACATACTAAAACCTTCTTTCTTTAAAAAAAACGCATCAAAATCCGTTGCGTAGTTTAAAAGATCTACGCATACATAGGGACAGACAGACAGCGAAACGTCTTTGTTTTATACTATGTATAGTGATAGTGATATCAAAACTATATCTCATCTAAATCGCTTCAGCGGTTTAAGCATGAAGGGGTAACTGACAGAGAGTTACCTTCGCATTTATAATTTAAACTCCTTAGACTATATTCCATTGCTAGGGACTGTCTTCTTCATTCCACGTTCTTGTCAGATTTCACACTCGGTAGCTTCTGCCCGCACTTCGCCCGCATGGAATTCTGTTATCGCTTTCTCGCGAGAACTATACGTTTTTCCGGGATAAAAATTACCCTTTGTCCTTTCCAGGGACACCAAATTTCATCTCGATCCAGCGGTTGAAGCGTGAAGAGGTAACAGACAGACAGACAGACAGAGTTACTGTCGCATTTATGTATTTCGCATATATATTTATTTTTTATATTTTTCGTAATAATTTCAGATTAGATTTCCGACATTCGGGCTTTATAGTTTTTTTTTATATTATAAGTACTTGTTTAGTCTGTCTGTTACCCACCTGGTACCTCTTGACGCTTAAAGCCTTAAACCGATGCTGAACTGATTAATATGAAATTTGGTATGGAGATATTTGAAGTCCCGGGAAAGACCGTCGGCTACTTTTTATCCCTGAAAAAAGTTCATGCGGGAACGCGATAACTGAATTCCACGCGGGCGAAGTCGTGTACAGAAGCTAGTAAATAAATATATTTTCAAGACTTAAATACTTGAAACTAAACCTGAAACTAAGGCCATATTTCCCTGGGGATGGCCGGCGACTTCGAGCTATAGAAACTTAAATTTCCCAAGAGGTGAGTCGTGAGACTCAAGTGAAACTATTGTTTTTTTTTGTGAAGTTTAAAATTGAATTGCACTTTTACACAACCACCGCAACCGACTGTTTAGTTACAGTCTGAGGAGTCTAGAATGTGGCTAATGCTCACCAGTATTACGTTCCACTGGTGAGCATAGTACACTGGTAAGCGACTACTTATGCAGACTATCAAAAGACGGAAAGTTGCCTATCTGGGTCATATACTTAGGCACTCCAGATATGAGATCCTGCAGCTTATAATGATGGGCAAAGTTGCCGGCAAAGGATCAGTCGGCCGCAGAAAGAAGTCGTTGGTGCGCAACATACGCGAGTGGACTGGGATCACGAGTGCCGCAGAACTTTTCACTATCGCCAAGGATCGGGCGAAGTATGCAGAGCTGACTGCCAACCTTCACTAGTTGGAGAGGCACCAGAAGAAGAAGAAGAAGAAGGTGAGCATAGACCTCCTTTCATTACGAGTTCAATGGGGACTATCGTTTCTTTGCTCACCAGTTGGCGCCACTGTTGACTAAGGTCCAGAGGTATAAATGTCAAGGACGACTTTATAAGATCGGCGCCGAGACAAAGTTTCAAATCTTGAATCTTATTAAGATTATTAATTAAACATAACTATTATCATATCGAGTAACTATGCCGCAATGTTGTGCAGTTCCGTTTTGTTCGGATTTTCTTTTTTATTTCAAAGCGTTCACATTCATCGCTAAATAATCCATATTTGCGATAATTTCACGAACGAGATCGCTTTTCAACAATTAAATTAAAAAAAATATATATATCACGAAGCCCGCCGAAAAACAGCGAAAAGTGAATGTTATTGGACCTCACGCGACACAAACGCCTCTAGTGGCAAATTCACACGCGATTGCCCCTATTCATTACATTATTACCAGATTAGCCACATTCTGGACTCCTCAGACTGAATCTAAACAGTCTAGAATCTACCCTAGCTTTGGAGAGGCTGAGAAGTGCTATAAACTCAAAAAAACCTATTTTTTCAGCCATCAGAAACATCTTAGCGGTTGAGGTGATCATAAATATGTGAACATGCACTCTAACGTTTTGACACTGAGATCATCATCAGATATTAATGTCACCTTGTTCGCTTCCATATATCTGACTTTAGGTGACTGTATTTAAGTTGTCTATTCGGTACGCTAGATGGCAAAATAAAATTCAAGAAAGACCTTTTCTCTAATTACAATAGACAAGAAATCTGCATAATTTGGCCACTAGGAGCGCTGCAATCGCTTGACCCAAACCATCTGTCAATTACATAGAGAAATATTTGTTGTTATTGGTTTTACTTAAATTATTAAAAAATGCCGCGCTGTGCTGTTCCAGGATGCAATGAGAAAGGACAACACGTATTTCCGAAAGACTTGGTATGTATCTGGGGCATGTCTTCATTTTCATCACAAATAACTGAATCAAAATTAAAATTGCGGTCAATATTTAAAATTTTTAAAGAAATCTACTTAAAATTATCAACCAAAAAAACCCGTAAAAAATTTACAGCTGCATGCAGTGTTTGGGTGTTGGTTTGGGTCAAGCGTTTGCAGCGCCATCTAAGTCTAGCTTTGCGTATTCTTGTCCGTTATAAAAATCACAATCTTTTCTAAGGTCGAGTGTGCGGCTTTGCCGGCCTTTTGAGTTTTGACTCAGCCCGCAATCAGCTGAGCGGTTGGTTCGGAGCGATAGGGCTGGCACAATACTTTACTAATACGCTAAACTAGATCATAGAAAAATAAGATAAACTTAGAAGGATAACCTTAAAAAAAATCAGCGCACGTCCGAAATAAGTGTTAAATGCGATAATAGATGTCGCTGCCTAGGTAGCCTGAATATAAATTTGAACTCCATGAGCTCTAGATGGCGCTGTACAGGCGAAGTATGAAAATTTGAAGCGCCGTGGCTATTTCCGATGTACGCCGTAATGTAGGAAGATTGACAATCTAGTATAAATTACCTTGTCTCTGACTAGATCTTCTTCTTCTTCATCTAGTGCCTCCTCCGACTAGTGAAGGTTGGCAGTCAGCTCGCATACTCCGCCCGATCTTTGGCGAGAGTGTAAAGTTCCGGGGCTCTCGTGATCCCAGTCCACTCGCGTAAACTGATTACAAAGTCTCGAACACGAATCACATACCTACGTGATTTCGGTGTCTGACTTGACACCGACTTTACACTAGTGATTAGTTTTCGAGACCTGTGAAGGTTATTTTTTCATAAAAAAAAATGTTTTCTTCTACTTTGTTTGAAAATCAAGTAGGTAATCAATAAGTTTTTCCTTTTGGCACCATCCAGGAATAAATAAGTATCAGTTCATATCTTACAAACTAATGAACTGATTTTGATGAAATTTATACTGTTTCTTAAGTTGAATTAAATGTCAGCTGATAAAAACAGAATGGTCAAAATCAGGTTAATAGTTTCAGAGAAATACGTGGCCAAACATACATACATACACCTATACAATCTAATATATAATCTCTAATATATAAAATTCTCGTGTCAGTGTTTGTAACCAAACTCCTCCGAAACGGCTCAACCGATTATTATGAAATTTGGAGTGGATGTTCAGTAGGTCTGAGAATAGGACGTAGGCTACTTTTCATACACGAAAAAAAATCTAAGGCGGTACGAAGTCCGCGGGGTCAGCTAGTATTTTATAAAATGTTTTCTGGTGGTAAAATCTACTTGATCGGAGCTGCTGAGGTAAAAAATAATGAAATGTCTGCACTCTCAAGACTTGTATCCCTCCGCCACTTTTTAGATTAAGTTTTTAATTAGAAATCTCTGTAAAATTAAGAAACCTCAATTTTCCATCTGAAGCCGTGCATTTTCGTAAGTAATATTTAATAACTTGAAAGAATATTCAAACAAGTTCTTAATTAAATATACATTTCTGTCGAGATGATTTTATTATTATTATTATTATTATAAGCAAGCATTTGACCACGATCTCACCTGATGGTAAGTGACGATGCGGTCGAATGTGATACATGCTTACTTAGATAGTACCTGTTCACTCTCGACTTGAAAATATCCAAGTTATAACTATCAGGGAAGAGACCGGCCGGTAGAGAATTCCACTCCTTAGCTGTTCGCATGATGAAGCATGAATCGAAGCGCTTCGTGCGCGCTGGAGGAATATCGACGATAAATAGACGTTACTAAAATGTAAAGACAAAATTATTATTTCATATTGCTGTCGTGTAAATTAGCAATTTCGACCAAGTGCCTATATGTAGCCAATTTAATAATTTGTATATGAAATGATTGTGGCAACCCTAAGTGGCGGAGTGATTCCGTAAAGTTTCGGGTTGCCAGGTCCTGTTTTGTCTTTGTGCTAATGAGCCTTTGTTTTGGAAAATGCTTCCAAAGTGTGGGTTAAAGCTTGCCTTGTGATTGTGACCCTTTAAACGTCGCCTTCGAGAGTGCTTTTCTTTTTACGTGTCTTGGTGTTTTTAGTGAAGTTATTTTAAACTTGAGAGCGTTAGATTAAATGAGTAAAATCGCAAAGAAGGATGTAGTTCTACATTTTTTGGTATGGTGTGTGGACCAGTTAAGGGTGTGTAATTTTTTAATACACATTTCACTTGGTAATAATATAATCCATTTCCATACTTAATATTATAAATGTGAAAGTAACTCTGTCTGTCTGTTACCTCTTCACGCTTCAACCGCTGGACCGATTGAGATGACAAATTTCATCTCCATTCCATGTAGATAGTTGGGGTCCCGGGAAAGGACATAGGCTACCTCTTATCCCGGAAAAAACGCGTAGTTGCCGCGGGAACGCGATAACCGAATTCCACAGACAGACAGACAGAGTTACTTTTGCATTTATAATATTAATATGGATATACAATAAGTATAATTCAAACCCACTTACTTACGTATTTCACCACTATAATCGTTGAGTCCTAAGATAAATTTCAACAAGAGTCTTTATTACATTTCCTCTATAAACAGATCAAACATAATTCAAGAGCGTAAAAAAACACCTTCTCTCCCTTTATTCTAACTTTTTCAGGTTAATGAACCCTTTGGAGCCAGCGCGAAACGTTTTCATTGTATTTTCTAAGGCACATCCAGTTTGCTTTGATTACCAACCAAAAATAAAAATAGGTAACTTTATCGTGATACAAAAGAAAATAACGAATCGCAAATAAAGTGTATTTAACTTTTGTGATTCATTTCATTCTGACTGTCCAAGTTCGAGATTTTTCATCTAAGTTCGTCGATTTGGGCGGAACGGGATGTTTGTGTAGGACTTCTCATTTCATCATAAAAAAAAACAAATACAATATCTTCTTGGAAGCGTTTGAAAATGAATGTCAAACTTCGAATTAGTAAAGTCGTCAAAGTGTTGTAAGGTTCACTATCACACAGACATTGCCATCGTATATTTTATGTTTTTATGCAAAGTTGTATAAAAGAGGTAAAAAAAGTGAGTATTCCTTACGATTTCATCGTAGGGAATAACAAAGTGTATAACAATAGTATTGTGTATAACAAAGTTAAAAAATGCTCGTGATTATTGTCTACTAGTTATTGTCTACTTTCTAGCAAAGCCTCTCGTAAATATCAACAACTCGTGGCATTATAGCTCACTTTAGATTAATATGTATTAATAATAGTAATGTTTGTAATTAATTAATATTAGTATTATAGCCTAATTCAGTCGGTTCATTTGTTTTGAATTTATCGAAACAAATGAAATATTTCCTGTATGATAGGTAGAGATTGATCTTCTACTATCTAAAGTCCCGCGCCTTCACATTTCAAAACGCTTCAATGTATTTAAAAAGCACCACCCACACTCTCAATACGTGGTGCGAGCTGAGACAGCCATCAACTAAGCGTTGAGTGTTGGTGGTGCTTTTTAGATATTAATAAAAAAATAAGTGGTTTGCAATGTGACAGCGTGGGACTTTAGATAGTAGAAGATCTCTATTTCATTTCAATAATGAAATATCGTGACAATAATTTGAATTAAAATACGAGAAAATAACTCTTTCTTTTAAGGAATTTTACTATTTAAATCAAATCATCGTTCCACGAGGATACATTCCGATGTGACGATATTTTACCCACAGAATCAGCTATCGATTCCAAGCATGTGTTATAAATGTTTTTTTTTTAGTTGGAGTAAAAAAAATGTACCTATGGGACTCCGGGGATCGCTCCCACCATCAATACCATACCGGGCCATACATTTTTTTTTACTAACTCGAAAAAATTTAATAACCTAAAAAACATGTTTAGAATCGATAGCTGATTCTGTGGGTAAAATATCGTCACGATGTTTTGCTTGACCTTATGGCAAATGTACTCTGCTGGCTTCTGAATAATTATGGTTATTACGCCCATGTGTACGTAATAAATAGTCTCTTTCTCCTAGGCGACATTATATGAACTATTCATTCGTCTTCTGCTTACTCTATTGCCCTCTCTCAAGAATGCGCAACGCTGTAGAACACGTACCCTACCGCTGAATATTGTATGTGAGAATATATTATTTAAACAGCACCCTAAATATACCCTTTGCTTATGAATATCTTCAGCAGTTCATTGGAGAGACTACGAAGAGTACCTAACACTAGTTTTGATACAAACACAAAACATGTTTACTTTTTTACCGACTCCGAAAAAAGGAGGAGGTTCTCAATTCGTCTGTAGGTTTTTTTTTTCATTTCTTTTTTGTGTGTATGTTCCTCGATTACTCCGTCAATTGTAAACCATTTTCAATGATTCTTTTTTTAATCGAAAGGTGGTACCTCCGGATTGGTCTTATTTTAATTCGGTTCAGTTCTATGATGGGATCCATGAGAAAATTAGGGAACTCCTCAAAATTTGTTAGCACATGTATGATTTTGGCATCAATTTCAAAGACTACAGTGAAACTTACGTCCCATTATATCCATGTTTGGAAATTGAAGCTGAAAAAAATTTTTTTATGAAAAAATAAAAACCGGCTAAACTCCAACAGACTGCAAAGTCGGTGTCAAGTGAACCGACCCAAAACTGATGACAATCTTAAAAGTGAACTTGACACCGACTTTGCAGGCTGTCGGAGTTTAATTGTTTTTTTTTTAATTGTCATTATTATTTTCATTATAAAAGTTTATAAGAAAGGTATGCAATAACTTGTTTTCATATTTATGTATGCTATACACTGAACACTATCTAGTGCTTAGTTTCTTACGCGTTCGGACAGGCAGCGAAAAAAAACTGAAAAAATGCAATATTTTTTTATTTTTTGGTGTAATACTTAAATCTTCAACAAAACCTCGGCACTGAAACGTACTTAGGTTCATGACATTGTTGGCTATTTGGTGTGTGACAGTCTGTAGGTATAGGTACTTAATTATAAACAGTAGCTTGCTGTTTTAACAATGTTCACTGTGTGATAAGCGTGATTCCCTTCGAATATTGTTTCGTATTGACTCAGAAAATTGGGTTTGCAATCATTTTTGTTCCTCGTATCATGATGCCTCCCCTGTCGCCAATTCGGTGCCGATTATTATGTATTCCGACACGAGATCATATTGATTGGCTTCTATCAACTGTTGTTTCCTATTCTGCTGTGATATCTTTTTATTAGAATACTAGCTTCTGCCCGCGAATTCGTCCGCGTGGAATTCGATAATAGCGTTCCCGCGAGAACAATGCAATTTTTCCGGGATAAATTTAGCCTATATGTTGACCAGTGTTATAAACTACCCCTATACCAAATTTTATTGCAATCCAATCAGAGTTTAGAGTTAAATCAAAACATACATATATACAGTATTTTTTTTCCAAAATTGTAGATTTTATATCAAGGGAGTCCGCACTGTGCCCGCGTGGGGACTATAGCCCAAACCTACTCGTGATGAGAGGAGGCCTGTGCCCAGCAGTGGGACGTGTATGGCTGTAGTAGTAGTAGTAGATATCAAGGGAGTAAAGTGAGCCATAATGCCACGAGTTATTGATTTGCCCAAGCGAAGCGCGGGCAAATATTTACGAGGGGCATTGCCAGAAAATAGAGAATAACTTTGATAAATCGCAAGGAATAGCCACTCGCTTCTTCTACCTCTTTTATACAACTTTGCATAAAATACTATTGAGAATTGGCTATGGGTGAAAAATGACAATGTGCTCGATTATTTTTTTTAAGGATAGGAATCTTCTTGAAAAAATCAATAATCAACATTTTTTTCAAGAAGTAGTGATGCATACTTGGACCAAGGAAACACCTTTATTTCAATCGTCATAACGCAAAACCAATTTTATTTTTTACGCAGAATCTACGGCACGGAAAATTCTGAGATTTTTTTCCAGCCAATTACATAGTGCACGAAGGCGGTGGCAATGATTACGTCAATGTCAGGTGCATCAGTAGACATGGCATCAAGGAGGGTATAGCACGACACAACTTAGAAGGCGCCCGGTGAAGCACTTAAGCTGTTGACGCAGAGTCTATTTTTGCTTAATATGCGCGCCTTCTAAGTTGTGTAAACATGTAAGCACTCTGGCGGTAGTAGCGTTCGCGGAGCGACAAATCCGAGTACCACACATAAGGTTGTCATAGCAAAATCCAAATTATCCATATGAATATTACAAATGCGAAAGTAACTCAGTCTGTATGTCTGTCTGTTACCTCTTCACGCTGCAACCGCTTAACCGATTTACATGAAATTTGGCAAGTTGAAGTCCCGGGAAAGGACATACCTAGGCTACTTTTCATCCCGGAAAAACGCGTAGTTCCGATATAACCGAATTACACGCAGGCGATGTCGCAAGCAGAAGCTAGTATTAAATAAAAATCGAACAGTAATATCAAATTCAAATTCAAATTCAATTATTTATTTAGCAAATTGGCCGCATAGGGGCACTTTTACACGTCAGAAAAAGAATTTACCAGCGCTTCCTAGACCCATTGCTTGAGAAGAAACGCCGCAACAAACTCAAGCAGGCTTTTTTTCAAATTTTCCACATAGTTACAAAATTCACATTTACATTACATGTATAAAATACTTAGATCGATGTTGAGCAGCACTGCCGCCCGACCGCGCCTCCGCCATGGCATCTGTTCTGTAGATATTAAGCTGCATTCTAAAAGTGTGACGTAGTCACTAGGTAGGTATAGCACGACACAACTTAGAAGGCGCGTGGATTAAGCAATAATAGTCACTGCATCAACGGCTTAAGTGCTTCGCCGCGCGCATTCTATCTTGTGTAATCCTATACTGAACACCCCACGGGTTGCTCGCCGGCCAGGTACGCGACACTCAGGGGCGTACGGTACTGTAGGCTATGTGGGGAACATAGCTCAGCAAGACACACTCTGAAACTTCCCTACCTAAGATCATAGGATTGAACTTGATATTAAATAAAATAGGTACGTGAGGTAAATAAAGACTCGTTTTATTTTTGGGAGCTATCTCTAAGTACATTCAGACCGCATCCTAGCGGCGACGTATTCACAATAGCAATCCAGGATGATTTTTATTACTTTTTATTTTACATTTTAAACTACCATTCTGCAACGCTGTACAGGAAACTACCAGTATCTTATCGACGGTGGAAAGGAAGAACCTCTTAAGCGACATTTTTTTTTAATTTTACAGGAGAATTCAAATTCAAATTCAATCATTTATTCAGCAAATTGGCCACATAAGGGCACTTTTACACGTCAGAAAAAGAATTTACCAGCGTTTCCTAGACCCATTGCTTGAGAAGAAGCGTCGCAACAAATTCAAGCAGAAGGCCTTTTTGTTTAATTTTCCACATAAAATTCAAAATTCAATCATTTATTCGGCATATTGGCCACATAGGGGCACTTTTCAGGAAAAGAATTTACCAGCGCTTCCTAGACCCATTGCTTGAGAAGAAGGGCCGCAACAAACTCAAGCAGAAGGCCTTTTTTCAAAATTTCCAAATAGTTACAAAATTTACATTACAAGTATAAATTATACATATAGGTACGTACTAGAATTACATTGAAGGGATGTATAGTCCCTAACTTAAACTTAAATCTAAGATCTTAGAGATGTATAGTCTCCAAGGGTCCAGAAAAAAAACTTGGAGATGGCCTCCATTGAAAAATAAATATAAATTCCATAGTTGTCGACAGTCTAAAAATGTCAATAAATAATGAAATACGTCATGTATAAAAGAGTTCATTAATACATGTCAATAAGAACATGAGCGTTTTAAAGTTTTTTTTTTCCGAAAAAAAAATCATATATGATCTATATGCAACCTTTACAGTACTGATGATGGAGCCGATAGCACGCCTTGCGTAGAAGAATTGAAGGAGCGAATTCTTTGACTATTCGAAGTGATTTCGTAAATGAGAGATCCATACAAAAATGACAGATTGAATTGAAAATTCTTATACGACATTATTATGACTAGTTCGAGATAGGGTCCTGTCACAGTTTCATAATTGTCATATGACGTGACACATAAACTAAACACTAAAACGTCAAACGAACTCATTTCAACACCTTGTCACACACAAAGGAGATTTGGAAACTCTTTATTATAAAAAAAAATAAGCAAATTGTTAAGTAGATTTTGCACTGGTTCAGTGCATCAGTTATTTTTTAATTTTTTTATTATTATTGTTATAGACGGACAAACAGGCAGACGGCCCACCTGATGGAAAGCGGTTACCGGCGCCTATACACATTAAATTATTTTTTATTAAACTAAGATCTTAAATATTTAAAGAACGGTGCTAGCAAGTACCTTGGTTTCTTGGAGAAATTAACTTAATTAGGCCTGAAGAATGTTCCCTAAAATTAACGCATATCAACATGAACACCGGGTATATATATAGGGTCAAGCAAAACGTTATGACGATATATTTTAACCACTATCAGTTATCGATTCTAAGCATGTTTTTTTAGGTTTTTTATTCGAGTTAGTAAAAACTGCGTGCATGTTGCGATTTTGATGTATTTTGCTTTTACATTTAAAACTTGTGTAGTAATTCGAAAAAATCGTTAGTATCCCTTTGTCTGATTTTCTTCGTATCAATGGTAGTTTCGAAAAAAAACCCTGACAAAGAAAATTAACTCTAAAAACGAACACATAATATTTGAAACCTGTTTTAATTATATTTTCATTTTTTTTGTGTTGGGATTTTGTTTAAGTAATTTTTGATTTTACTTTTTTTCCAAACGTCGTCGTGTCGGGGGACCGCTAAGTGAGAAAAACAGGAGTAGTCAGTTGTGTCGATTTTGCGAATTTTTCGGAGTAAATTCTTTTGTTGCAATCTGCGACTACATCTGTTTTTCTCACTTAACGGTCCCCCGACTCGACGACGCTTGGAAAATTAAAATATTTAAACTTACATAATATATGTGCTGATAATAATTATAATAGGTTTAAAATATGATTTGTTAGTTTTTAGTTTTTATGTGTTAGGGGTTTTTTAAATTTCAGTTTTACTTTTATATTGTCCTTTTTAAGTAGGGTGTTCTTTCAATACCATTGAAGTAATACGGTACCTACCAAATTTCGAATCGATAGGGACATAAAGAAGGTAGTCAGATCCCCTCATCAAATAGAAAAGAGCTGATGATCTTCAAACGGCTAAACAGATTTTCATAAAACATGGCTAAGAACACTCGGGATAAAATTATCTATGACACAAAAAAACAAAACGAAAATCGGTTCATCCGTTTGGGAGCTACGATACCACAGACAGATACATATACACAAACACGTTAAACTTATAACATTCGTCTTTTTTGCGTCGGGAGTTAATAAAAATATTTGAACTTACATAATAATGTGTGACGATAATAATTATAATAGGTTTAAAATGTTATGAGTATATGAATATCATACTCATACTCATTTATTCATAAAAAAATTACATGTCAGTAAAGTAAAAAATAAAAATACATCAAACACAATATACTTAGTCACAAAATGAGTAATTCACATTAAAATTATTATTTTAATAAATTAATATTAATAATTAATTGGCACAAGAACTGACTTCGCCAGGCGCCGGAGACAATGGACGTCGGGTTCTCGAGACTTTGACAAGCTTATGTAATTGCCCACGGCGACTTTTTGTAGCGATGCTGCCGCGCTACTCATATCGCTATCCTTATTTTACATCAAAGAGTTAAAAGGATAGCGATATGAGTAGCGCGGCAACATCGCTACAAAAAGTCACCGTGGGCGAGGGCCTTAAGTGAGAAAAACAGGTGTAGTCAGTTGTGTCGATTTTGCGATCTTTTCGGAGTAAATTCTTTTGTTGCAATCTGTGACTACACCTGTTTTTCTCACTTAGCGGTCCCCCGACTCGACGACGCATGGTAAATTAAAATATTTAAACTTAAATAAGACACAAAAAAACTAAATGAAAATGATAAATCTGTTCATCCGTTTGCGAGCTACGATACCACCGACAGATACACATATATAGTTACTGATGATCTTCAAACGGCTGATCAGGTCATGGTTACCTTACCATATACTTTCAATATCATTCAAGTAACACGGTACCAAATTTCGAATCGACCGGACATAAGGAAGTTAGTCAGATCCCCTCATCAAATAGAAAAGAGCTGATGATCTTCAAACGGCTAAACAGATATTCATGAAACATGGCTAAGAACACTCGGGATAAAATTATCTATGTCACAAAAAAAACTAAACGAAAATCGGTTAATCCGTTTGGGAGCTACGATACCACAGACAGATACACAGTTACACAGACACGTTAAACTTATAACATTCCTCTCTTTTTGCGTCGGGGGTTAATAAAAATATTTGAACTTACATAATAATATGTGACGATAATAATTATAATAGGTTTAAAATTTTGTAAGTATGTGAGTGTAATACTCATACTCATTTAGTAGTAAAGTAAAAAATTAAAATACATCATACACAGTCACATTAATATCCTTAAAACAATGTATATTATTGCAATGACCAATATGTAACTCAATTCGATAAAACGAGGGGTACACAGTAAGGTCAGATTTTTATTTTTATGAAACATCTCTCAGAAGAATGATTATTACTTAATAAGTAACAAAGTAAAATTTAAAATTTAAAAACCCCCGCACAAAAAAACTCTAAACTAACAAATAATATTTTAAAGCTATTATAATTATTATCTTAAGTTCAAATGTTTTTATTTTCCAAACGTTGTCGCGTCAGGGTACCACTAAGTGAGAAAAACAGGTGTAGTCAGTTGTGTCGATTTTGCGAATCTTTGGGAGTAAATTCTTTTGTTGCAATCTGCGACTACACCTGTTTTTCTCACTTAGCGGTCCCCCGACTCGACGACGCTCGACGAAAAAAAAAATTAACTCACATATTATAGGTATGTGACGATAATAATTATAATAGGTTTAAAATATTATTTGTTAGTTTTTAGAGTTTTTCTTGTGTTGGGGGTTTTAAATTTTTTAATTTTACTTTTATTTTGTCCTTTTTAAAGTAAGATGTTCTTTCAATATCATTGAAGTAATACGTTACTAAATTTCGAACGACAGGACATATGGAAGATCCCCTCGTCCACTATTAAAAAGCTGATGATCTTCAAACGGCTGATCAGGTGATGGTTACCTACCTTACCATATACTTTCAATATCATTGAAGTAACACTGTACCAAATAAAAACTTAAACTCCTCGACACTGTTCTCCGATTACGTGCAATAATATGATCACTTGAAAAACACCATGATCTTTTTAACCGACTTAAAAAAAGGAGGAGGTTCTCAATTCGTCGGAATCTGTATTTTTTTTATGTATGTTCACCAAAAATAAATAGTAAACGTGAACCGATTTCGATGATTCTTCTTTTGTACGAAAGGTGGTACTTCCAAGTTGGTCCCATATTAATTTGGTTCAGTTCTAATGATGGGATCCATGAGAAATGAGGGAACTCCTCGAAATTTGCTAGCACGTGATTTTGGTGTCCATTTCGAAGACTTCAGAGTTACTTTATATACTTCTATAGTAATGTTTAGAAACTAAGCCGAATTTTTTTTTTAATATAAAAAATATAACCTCCTTCAAACTCCAACAGACTGCGAAGTCGGTGTCAAGTGAACCGACCCAAAGAAATTATAATCATATAGTGAACTTGACATTGACATCGCATTCTGTCGGAGTTTGAAGGCGGTTTTTTTTTTAATTTTCTTTAATTATATCACGGCACTCTAATTACTTTCCGAATAATTTATTACATGCAAAACTATTTCAGTGCACTACCGGCAGCACCATGTCAAGGATCATGAGCAGGAGCGTATTAATACCAGAGATGCCAGGCAACAACTGCCTTAATAATCAACTATATCTACCCACATGCATATATCTTAAGATACCCACAATTCGCATTCATTGGGCCGAAGCCAACATGAAGAGGCTTTTGGTACCTTTTACTAGAAATGTGAGGTGGTCGCAACTGTGGAGATCTGTCCTCCCAATACAACATGAGGCTGTACTGGCGGACAGCCCTCCCCAGTTGCCAAACTATTGCTGAGGAAGGAAGAGACATGGAGTGGGCTATGTGGATGGGAGGTGTGGACTGGAAAATCGGGCTATGGAGTGAGATAACGGACATCTGCCTGATCAATATCTCACAAATTTAAAGCAAGGCAGACGGTGACTCGCCGCTTACGCACTAACCAAGAGGCTAGCCTTCGTGGCCCCCCTATACAGGCCACCGCACGGGTGGCGAGGGAGCACCACTGATGTAAGCAGCTAAGGGTGTGGAGAGGTGTGCACCGGTTTCGCCATCGCGGATCGCGCCTCGTGCGCACCCGGAGCAGATTTCCCCGTTATTACGCAGATTGAGCACTTCCACCCTTTCAAGCATATAGCTCCTGCGCTCCACTCTGGGCGGCCAACTAAGGCAATCCAGAGGCGGGGGAGGTGTGTAACTGTGTGTATGTGTGTGTATGGCGCATGTGTGTGTGTTCCCCCAGGAGGTCTCGGGTGCGAGGTGTCACCGCTCACCATCTACCCGCCACTGGCCGCCCTGCGCTGACTGACTGCACCGGTGGTGCAACACCAGGTGGGCGATGGGGTCGTCACATCCCTACGCCGTTATTATTATTATTTACATGTAACCATTTAGCATATTGGTTAAATCATTGATTTCTACGACACGGTTCTGCACAAAGGTTTTCAGTAAAGGGGTAATGTTTTTAGCCATCCTATGACAATGGTTGAATTCGTCCAGAACATGGCCTGGGAGATATTCATCAATATTTAATTATTTTAGCGTACAAATTAGCACCCACGAGGGCCCCGGACAGTTCGAGACGTGGCGTCCCACGCCTTACGGGTTTCAGAGGCGCCACTTTACTTTTCGCAGACAGCAGTTGTACGTTGACCATTTGTGTGTTTTCATCGCACGCACGCACGTAGACAGATGCACCATACCATAAGCGGTGAGAGAAGCGTCTGTGAAAACATGTATTTCAATGTGCGTAGGATTTTCAAGGTTTCCCATAGCTTAGCACGGAACCCGCAGTTCGTGTAACCGCTCCAAACTGTTTAGTTACCGGCGCATCTGGTTCATGTGCCGCGATAACAACTGTCCCTCCTCTGTCCGGACCTTATAGTTATTGTGACCAATTATTTGAACAATGGTGGCCGCGACCCATTTCTTGCCTCTGCGAAAGTCCTTGGCACATACCGCGTCACCTACCTCTCCAAACCTTTTGGTTTGAGGCCCGTTTTTATTTCAGCCAAATTTTTTTTTTAAATCATGACAAATAGCCCTCCTCTTAATCAAGCCTGGTTTTCAGCTGACGACCCAATAGCAGTGGCTGTTGACTTATCGGTTGTGCAGTGCGTGGCACTTCGATAGTCCATGACAAATCGCTGTAAGAAAATATGTGTATTTGCGTTTTCCATATTGACTTTTTAAAACATATTTTTATGGTGCGTACTACATTTTCTGCCTCGCCGTTAGAGGCGGGGTGGTAGGGGGCCGAGGTGACGTGTTCGATCCCGTTTTTCTTTAAAAATACCGCAAATTCGTCCCTGCTGAAAGGCGGACCGTTGTCAGAAACCAGCTTTGACGGAATTCCAAATCGAGCGAATAGCTCCCGCAGTCGGTCGGTGGTGGCGCTGGCGGTGGTGGTTGTCATCGGTAGTGCGGAAATGTTTTTATACGTTAAAAATTTTAAAAATGAAAGTTACAATTGGTAGCACGCACGTGCCGCTGCATCAGCGTCTACTCTGACGTGCCGATTTATTGAGTCGCGGCCGTGAGCGATGCCGCGAGCGAAACTGCTTGGTCTTGGTCAGCAGTAAAGTAGATAAGTAACACCTCCCTCCTGAAGATCAGCAACTATTTTTGTAGATCTTTAAAAAATGTTGCTGGGGTGCTGGTCATGCTTTGGGATGCCCGAGGTTTCAAGGGGTCCGTAGCTGTAGCGACGCCTGTAGATAGAATGGCGCTCGCCGACGGCGGCTTTTTATGTAGCGGCGCAAGCTAGTACTATAGCGAGTGCACAACCTGCACTTAATAGTAGTCCGTACAGCGGTACAGTTGTGTGATAAATGTAGCTAGAATCATGTGTCTCTTCTCTGTATTGATAATTGTATTTGTGTGTTTTATTCTGTACAATAAAGTGTTACTTACTTACTTACTATCACCCTTTTCTGCTACCAGGAGAGTCCGGGATGCAATTTTCTCGTGGATGCTGCTGAGCTCTTTAAGATCTATTTTGTTAAGCGCGATGGAGGCCGGGGGTGCTGCTGCGGTATCTGTGATGGTCGGCAGGGTGGTTATTCTTATGGGCTGTCCTTCGACATAGTCATTGGAGTTGATAATAGTGAACTCTTTGGTTCGTAACTTGCTGTGATGTGGGATGGTATAGGTAGCTTCCGTTCAAAATTTTGTAGTCGTCTTCTCGGCCGTATGTCATCTGTACTTTGGTCGGGGCTGGAAAGACTATGCCATAGTGCTTGTCGTCTAGTGGTTCCATGGTTTCCTTGGCGAGAGATATAGTCGTCTGATGGCAGAATGCGTCTAGAACTTGGTTTGTAATCAGAGTCTTGAAACAATCGGGGTAAGTTCTTATTTGTTGGTTCAGTTTACCGTTGCAAAGGTACCGTGATTGAAACTTCGGGCATTCTGCCTCTATGTACACGTTAGACTTATCATAGGTTGCTATGAAGGGATATGGGGGTATTAGGGCGCGGTGGAATTTGTTGGGTAGTATGGGGAGTTTATATAGCTCATACATAGGTGTTGCGAGAGACTATGGGGAACTTAAAAACGAAAACTATTGAAATTTTAACAAAGTATGATCCTGGCAGAATGACATCGTAATATAATCTAAGGTCTAGGTCAAGTACTTGGTCCTTATCGTAAATGGTGCTGAGTGTGCTTATCATATTACTTAGTGCGCTTATTCCTACCATTGAATGGTGCGTGCTAGAGGTGCGAATAAAGGCTAATACGTTTTCTATCCTAGTTAACTCGTCTGATAACTTGTCAGTGTTATTACTAATTATAGCTAACAGTTGTCCAAATTTAGCGAATTTAAACAAAGTCTTACCGTGTAGTTGGGGGACTTAAGTACTTCATTTCGGGTTTTATTTAGTTCGAGTTGGTTATGAACTATCTGAGAAACTACGATCGTAGCATGAAGTCCATTCCTTGTTAAGAGTTATAAGATTGTTAGCTTTGGAAACCAGTTTTTCTTGGTTTTCCTCTAGCATTTTTATAGCATTATGTGTGTATTATGAGTTAGGTACTAGACTTGGGTTCCAAATAACCAGTATGACTCATTCTTTAATTTTTCGTCAGTTAGGAGAATTTGATCTTTAACATAGTTAATATTATTCTTGATTACATTTAGGTCAATGTGCTGTAGGAAGGAATTGTAGTGGGTAATGAGTTTCATGGGTCCAAGTCGAAACGGTAGTATGCCGGGTCATTCACAGAGAGACTCAAGTCTTATCTCTTGACCTTGAGTCGCCAGGACCCCTGTCAGCATCAGCAGAGTCCTGTCACAATTTAGGGGAGCGTTTCAGACGGGATTTGGCGACAGAACCACGTTTTTTGGATGTATAAATGTGAATGGGTAGGTCTGCTAGAACTGTATCATGGATATATCGGGGTGCAATTTTCTGACGGCTAGCTAGGGGGTTCCTGATGAAAACTTGTTGCTGTGGTTCGTACTGTATTTCATTCCCTATTTTCGTTTCTTTTGTCCATCAAGGTCGTTCTATCTACGTGAGTTCTTCGTTAAGTAATTTCGTGAACTTTTTTCATTTGTTCCCTGTGCGTCTGTGTATACTGCTGTAGTAAATGCTCGGTGAGGTCTATGTCTATAGGATCTCTGGGGTCCAGGTGTCCGGTGATGATGTCAAATGGTCTACATTTGGTGAAACTATGGACAGAGCTATTATAGGCTATTGAGGCGTAGGGCATTAGGCTGACTATGGGTTCCTGTTTCCGTAGCAGGTGTAAGTAGTATTCAAATATGTTCTAGTAGAGTGGAATGAAACCGTTCTATCATTCCGTTGTCGTAGTTTTATTATTATTTGTTGGTACATTTTCACGGAGCGGGTTTCTCCGTTATTACGCAGATTGAGCACTTCCACCCTTTCAAGCATATAGCTCCTGCGCTCCACTCTGGGCGGCGAACTAAGGCAATCCAGAGGCGGGGGAGGTGTGTAGCTGTGTGTATGTGTGTGTGTATGGCGCATGTGTGTGTGTGCCCTCAGAAGGTCTCGGGTGCGAGGTGTCGCCGCTCACCATCGGCCCGCCACAGGCCGCCCTGCGCTGACTGACTGCACCGGTGGAACCAAGTGGGCGATGGGGTCGTCACATCCCTACTTATTATTTATTATTACGAGCCCATTGTGTCCCACTGCCTGGCAAAGGCCTCCTCCCACTTTTTCTACTGCTCTCGATCTTGTTTTATGGTGTTTTATTTTATACATCCGCACGAACTCTGCAAACATTTGATTGGTGGACTCTGTGCCATTATCTGTGACAAGTGACAGTGGAAGTCCATGGTGGGTACGGAAGGTAAGTAAGGCTTGAAAGATACTTAGTGCGGTGCCATCTCTCAAATGGTACGCTTGCCCATATTTTGAGAAGACATCCATGAATGTTACATATTTTTCATTGTGACAAGTAAATAGGTCCATATGTACTATTTCGAATGTTGCTGGCGGTACTATATTAAATTGGTGACGGATCGGGTTGCGATCGTGTTTCACCTGACCGCACACAATGCATTCATTTATAAATTAGTTAAGTAATGTGATCTTTCATCTTGGGCCAAAAATATCTCGTTGATACTGCGATGGTTAGTTTTTCCTTCGTGGTAACAACTATTAATTCTTGTTGTCTAAGGTATTCTTTTACATTTTCAGGACCAGGTTCATGGCTGAATTCTTAAATGCATTTTGCAAAATGGGAACTATTTTATACATGGCCAATGTTGGGGTGATTAAAAGGGCGGTTTTGACTTTCTTGTTAACATGTTCTTTGATTGCTTTAATTAGATCATCCTCGAGGTTTGACTCGGAAAGGTAAACCGAAGTTCTGGTATGGGTTTCGAAAGGTTTTGTCACTGAGGGTTTTTTTTTCAAGTCTCCTGTCATTGTCTGGCATTATTGTCGGTGAAATTTGTTAAGAGGATCATCTGTTACCGGGACTTCAAGTATTGGGTTTTCTTGGTCGGTATGGGCTGTAAGGGTCGTAGAGCCTTGGGCTAGAGAAGAGTTTTCGCTAATATTGGCTGCTATGGAGCTGGTTTCTTCGTTATGCAACTCAATTCGGGATAGGGCGTCTGCATTGGAATTAAATTTGCCTTTTTTTGTATTCGATAGTGAAATCGTATTCACTTTATTTCAGTCGCCATCTGTTGAGTCTTGAATTTGGGTCTTTTATGTTCATAACCCATTTGAGGGGGTTATGATCTGTTAAAAATTTGAATTTTCTGCCGAAGAGGTAAGGTTTTTGGTAGCCCATACTATTATTGCCGATTTAGTGGGTCGCGGCCGAGATCGATGCCGCGAGCGAAACTGCTATGCGATCTTGGTCAGCAGTAAAATAAATTAGGTACGTAACATGTACCAAGCACTTATTTAAGCACAAAACAAAAGGTTCGCGACTGCGCCAATGTAATGTATCGGGAATCGAGTGAAAAACGGTCTCACTTCAGAGGCGCAACTTTACTGACAATGACAGTCCATTGAAAATATGCGTAATTTCACGATCATATACTGCAGTTTTAATATGTCTATGGCCGCTATTTATATAACATATGCAACGGAGAGGTCCGCGACCCCTCGACTTGATAGTTTCTTTTAATTTAAAAATTAAAAGAAACTATCAAGTCGAAGGATCGCGTAAAAACCCCCGACGCAAAAAGAGAGGGGAGTTATAAGTTTAACGTGTCTGTGTATCTGTCTGTGGTATCGTAGCTCCCAAACGGACAAACCGATTTTCGTTTAGTTTTTTTGTGTCATAGATAATTTTATCCCGTTTGAAGATAATCAGCTCTTTTCTAGTTGATGAGGGGTTCTGACTAACTTCCTTATGTCCGATCGATTCGAAATTTGGTACAGTGTTACTTCAATGATATTGAAAGTATACGGTATGGTAACCATAACCTGATCAACTGTTTGAACATCATCAGCTCTTTAGCAGTTGATGAGGGGATCTGACTACCTTCCATATGTCCTATCGATTCGAAATTTGGTACAGTGTACAGTACTTCAATGATATTGAAAGAATATCCTACTTTAAAAAGGACAAAATAATAAAAAAAAATTAAAAACTAAATAACCCCCGACACAAAAATTAGCTCTAAAAATTATAATTATTATCGTCACATATATTATGTAAGTTCAAATATTTTTATTTTCCAAGCGTCGTCGCTTCGGGGGACCGCTAAGTGAGAATACAGGTGTAGTCGCAGATTGCAACAAAAGAATTTAGAGATCTTCTACTATCTAAAGTCCCGCGCTTTCACATTTCAAAACGCTTCAATTTTTTCAGTATTATTTAAAAAGCACCACCAATACTCTCAACGCATAGTTGATGGCTGTCTCAGCACGCACACATGTGTTGAGAGTTTTGGTGGTGCTTTTTAAATACATTGAAGCGTTTTGAAATGTGAAGGCGCGGGACTTAAATAGTAGAAGATCTCTACTCCGAAAACTTCGCAAAATCGACACAACTGACTAATTATAATAGGCTTAAAATATTATTTGTTAGTTTTTAGAGTTTGTTTTTTGTGTCGGGGGGGGTTTTATCAAGTTTCAGGTGCGACTTCTTCTACAGGCTTATTCTATTAGTATAGAGTGTAGAAAACCAGAGACGCTACGTTTCCGGCGTAACAGGCCTTCGCTCCAAAATAAACTGCAAAAAAAACAACTGTCAAAATCAAATGACAGTACGGTCTGCCAAAAGCGGTCGAATGCGTGTCTGATTTAGATTCCAGTTACTGGCCAATCTACGGCCCAGTGCACTCACCAAATAACATAGCTTTACCAAATACAAGGTACCATCAAGTAAAGTCAAGTTAAGATAGATAGATATCCAAGGTACCATACAGATTCTCAAGGACATGCTAGAAATGACGAAACATAAGGTAATCCAAGGCCTGACAACGCGCGATAGTAGCGCCATCGCTGTGACTATACGATACGGCCAGTTTTGATGATCATCGCCACTGAAATTGCTTAAATTTAAATTTAAATTCTATAATTGTCTTTTCAATCTTGGGATGCTGCCGAAGCCCGTAAACTTTTTAGTAATTTTTAGCAATTTCCCGCAGTACACGGGAAGTGCTGTAGCAATGACAACACTAAGTACCTTTTGACAACGAATTTAAAGATATTGAAATGAATAATTTACCAAACAGATGAAAGGAAAGCTGGCAACGTCGCACGTAGTGTCTTTTCAGTGCAGAATGGCAACGCCGCAACTACTGTACACCACATCCTTTACACTCACAAACGTGAATTTGATAAAAAAATATTGTTCATTTATGCGTGATTTCTGTACGAAACAACGTTTTTTTTAACAATTTCGCGACAACTAAATACCCGAAAGTAGGTCGATGCGCGCTAAGATTTCTGCTATTATTTTTTGTATGAAAGCCGAACCACCTTAACTAAAACTATTTCTAAAAAGTAAGGTCAGACAAAAGAAGTCACAAATATATCATACAAAAAGGTGTGTGCGCTTCAACAGGTTATAACCAGATTTCACTACAATTTTAGACATTACCAATCATATTCCACTGGTAGCCAGTTTGAGCATTTCCTGTGCAATTTGTTGTTGTTGCGTGCCTCATGTACACGCTCTTTGGGTTCACCCATCAACTCTACTTCAACTGAGGGATTATAAAGAAGCAACTGATGCCTACAACCTAGAACAAGATATTTAGTCTTTATAGGATTAAATAGAAGACTGTATAGCGCTGCAGGATTATCCACCACTTACCTGACATCCTGTATAATCAGTGGCGCGACTACGGGGTGGCAAGTCGGCAAAATGCCACGGGCCCCCAGCCAGAAGGGGCCCCCGGTCAGAGAAGAATTTTGGGGGGGGGGGGTCTATAAGGTCGCGGGAACGCGGTGGATACGAGTGGCACAGGACCGGTCTGAGTGGCGCGTTGGGGGAGGCCTATGTCCAGCAGTGGACGTCTATCGGCTGAAATGATGATGATAATAAGCTCCATATTTGATATCCTACTCCAAATCCACGTAGCAGGACAATATAACTATCCAAAAGTATAGTTTTAAACCTGAAAAGGAAATTTTTACTTTGAGTAAGATCCTAAGATCTCAGGGCCGCCAGATGTTACTTATTTTTGAAGTAACGAAATGTTCAGAATGGGTACACGTTTATGAGCATATGCAAAATCAAATCAAAATCAAAATTTCATTATGCAGTATATTTTATAACCGACTGGACTAGATATACATAAATGTATACAGTGTGGAAAGATAAGTCGGGCCCTGGAGGGAAACTACCTTAAATCCTTAAACTAGCTCATTTTACTTAAAGAAGACATTCCTTTATTTTTAAAAAGAAACAAAACTGCATTCAAAGATTTTCCAAAACTTGCTTGCCTCGCCCGGGACTAAAATTAGAACCATCGTCATGCCACACGAGTTATGACGTCTATGTCAGATTTGGTGTCGACGGGCGGGGGCCCCAGCAAGTTTCGTTATCTCACTAAAAACTTCCAGCAAGTTTCGCCTTTCTTCTCAGGAATACCCAGCATTTCTATGTTTGAGCGTCTGGCCCATCGGTCTGGTTGGTTAGGTTGGAACCGCATCCATGCTGTCGGATTTGCTCTGTGATGGTTTGTGGTTTTTACCGTTAATTGGTGTATTAGTATTGTCTACATACGAAGGAGAAATCCATTTTGATCATTTTGAAAAAATAAGTAAAGTTAGCTATGTTTTTGTCGACTTTAGCTCCCAGATTCGTGTAAACGGGCCGCCTAGCCAAGCTAGTCACAAAAGAGTACCCATTCTGAAAATTTCGTTACTTCAAAAATAAGTTACGTGTGGTTCTTGGTCTATTTAGGTTAATAAAAAAAAGTGAGTTTTTTTACACTTAAATTGATTACACCATCAATTTAAATTTTAAAGCCTTCCTTGTTAATTAAAACGAAACGCGTCATTCAATAGCATAGTGACTATTCCTTATTACGGCGCTTTTATTAGGTCGTCATGTAACCAACTAACAACACTATGTAAGGAATCTTGCAAGCTAAATTTAACCCACTTCTAATTATCGTGTCATGATGAAACTTGGCAGGTATGTGTAACTTGGATGACAATGCAATAATATGGTACCGCCGAGCTGATCTGATGATGGAGCTTGCACGTGGGCACGGAAATATCAAAGCGTTGTTTTAGTTTTTTTATCTACACTCAAATCATAAATAAAAATGATAAAGAAATTAGAACAATTTAAACACTTTCACAGATAAGAAATCTGTTCTAACTAAACAGTTTACTTAATGCTGGTCATAATTTGCGGTTTTTGAACGCATCATAGAGGGTTTATGATATGAGTGTAGATAAAGTTGTGTATGCAACTGTAAGTACATAATAATTAGGCCTTAAAACACTCGTGGGGTTTTATTATCAAACTCGTATTTTAAGGACTTTTATTATGCAAGCAGTTACATAAACTACTATAAACTAATGATTTATTGTTAATTAATAATAGCTTTTCAAATACTAAATAAGTTAATAATCTCAAAATACGTACTTGCATACAAGAAGCATTGGACCACATAGATGATTAACATAACATGAAGTAAACTGTACGAAATCATAACCACTAAAAGGTAGATTCCGGTACCAATTAGAAATAAAATGTGTAACATGTACATCACGAGCCCTGGGATCAACAGGCAGGCAACTTCCTGTAACAAAATTGAACACTATTATCCTGATTTTTCATCCAATTAACAAAAAAAAAACATTACAAATCTATAATATACTAGCTGACCCCGCGGACTTCCTATCGCCTTTGATTTTTTTTTTTTGGGTATGAAAAATACAGCTTGGCAAAAAAGTCTAGAAATGGAACCAATTTTTTTTTTTGTGATGCCGACATTTTCATTATGTCAAGTCTTATTACAGGTAACGTCAATAGGCAGTGAGGAAAACGTAGTTTTGTGTGAATTTGCGAATATTTTGAGTGTCTACGTGTGTCTAAAGGCTATTCCAATGAATAAAACAATACATAGTTGCACCAGAGCAGTGATTTATAAAGTGTACAGGCGATGTCTTCTAGAGTACGAGGCAAAAACTCTTCTAACGGATCTCGACGACTTTTTCAAAGACGTATGCATGATTAGTAACCTTGGCGAGTCCCAAGAAGCCGTCGGAGTTGAATTACAACGAGGCTACTGAACTATTGAAGAATCACTTTGCAGCCTAAACCGTCAGCTTTGGCCGAAAGATATAAATTTCGACAGCGGCGACAACTAGACAATGAATCGCTGGCAGATTACGTAGCGGAATTAAAGCTCTCTAGAAATTGTGATTTTGGTGTTACGCTGGAAGATAATCTGCGGGCCCAATTTGTTTGCGGAATCAAAAATAGATCGAATATTCGAATACTAATTTTTTCGAATAATTGCAATCCCTACTGGCAATATGGCGTCGCTCGCCTGACTCCGCCGGCAACTACCTAAATCAGTGCGCTTTGCTCGTGTAGACGTGTCAATATTTTAAATAATGTATTTTATTTGAAATAATGTATTTTTTTCACTTTATAGGGTAGTTGAATTTTCAAACAGAACCTCTGTAACTGTGCTGAAATTTCATTGTGATAAATCTTTGAAAGTAGAAACCTGTAATTATAGGTCGGCGAGATATTATTTTTAGAAAAAAACGGGCTTACTAACATTTTTTCGACTTTTTAAGGACTTTTTTTTTATAAAAGGTTCGGTTTCGGTTTCGGCCGAAATTACAATGAAACCGAACCTTCGGTTTCGGTTTCGGTTTCGGCAAAATAACATGTTTCGGTCGGTCACTAATATTAGTACATAGGTTAGGTATAATGTTAAGTGTTATTAACAAAATATAGTATATTCAAGTTAATTACTTATTATTTTTAATTAAAAAACACTCGGCTACACAGATGCTACAACGTAATTTACTATTAAGTTGTCACATGCCTACTTTATCTGTCAATTTATGAATCTGCTAAATTCAAAATTAAGACACACAGTCACACAACTGCATTATCATAATATACTAGCCGTTGTCCGCGACTTCGTCCCGCGTACATAGAATTTGCGTACCCGATGATACTATACTGTACATACATAGTTATTGTTATTATTCTTATAGAAAAATAAAAAATTTGGGTTGTCTTGAACAACCTCCATACCAAATTTCATCATTTTACTCTTTTCCAAATTATTTTACTGTTGTTGTCACTACAACCCTTGCTATAGAATATATTTTTGACATAATTCAAATTTCATAGCATATTTGACTCTTGCGACGCGACGTACAATATATTTCAAAATTTTATTGTACCACTTTGTCAGCGTAACTAATATGTATATTCTTGCCAAATTACAGCTTTCTAGGACTAAGCATCTCCGAGCAATAGTGCGGACAGACGGACGGACGGACGGACGGACGGACGGACGGACATGGCGAAACTATAAGGGTTCCTTGTGGACTTCGGAACCCTAAAAATGGGACCCAGCTTTAGTGTCACGATATAAGTTTAACTTTGGATTGGACACCAATGAAGTTGGGAAACATGACATGTATCTAGGTTAGGCCGGGTCCATACGAAGTATTATTTATGTCTATGAGCGCGAAGATATAAAGAAAAGAGTGCGCCGCGCCTGCTTAAGCGGCAGTGGGCGGGGCACATTGCTCGCAGGACTGATGGCCGATGGAGCCGGAAAGATCTCGAGTGGCGTCCGCGAACCGGGGGACTAGCTGTCGGTAGGTAGGCCTCCAACAAGATGGAGCGACGACCTCGTGAAGGTTGCGGAAAACCGGTGGAAGCAAGTAGCACAGGACCGGTCTGAGTGACGAGCCTTATGGGGTAGGCCTAATGTCCAGCAGTGGACGTCTTTCAGCTGAAATGATGCTGATGATGACGTACGTAAGTACCAGTACTTCCAAGTATCAGTCCAGACCAAGAGCCCAGGGCCGCCAGACGTTACTTATTTTTGTAGTAACGAAATTTTCAGAATGGGTACTTACACCTTCATGAGCAATAGGTGTACGAGTACTCATTAGCTGGGCTAGGCGGCCCGTTTACACGAATCGTCGACAAAAACGTACCCAACTTTACTTATTTTTTAAGTAATGATTTTTATATATATGTTATAGAGAAAAATTTTAATATTTAATATTTGATATTGCCAGACATTTTCTGTTGGCCAAAATTTCCCCCAGACGCTTTGAAAATATTAAAAATACGACCTAACTTTACTTATCTTTGAAGTCTTAATTTTTTTATTAGAATGATCAGGGGGATATTTTAATACATTATGTGAAGGGCCAAACCGATTCCATGAGCCAAACATCCTCCCAGACACTGAATTTAAAGTTTGCACTAAACTACTTCCTCAAGTTTACATATTTTTGAAATGCTAAATTGTATACAATAATGCCAAATGACTATTTACATAGTTTGTGTGGCAAGCCAGACCAATCCCGAGTGACAAACGACCTGCCAGACGCGGTTGTGAAGATTTTTTAAAGTCTTCTATAAACCCATAAAAACAAGTTACTGTGAAACTTTCCTTGCTTTTGAAGTGCTAAATTGTATACAATACTGCCAAAGGGACTCTATTAATGCGTTTTGTGAAAAGCTAGACTGATTCTATGGGCCAAACATCCTCCCAGACACAATAGGGATGACGACAGGGCGAAGAAATCGAAATTCTAATTAGTCCGTCAGTCAGGTAATAAAAAAATATTAGACACGTATTTGGGTCATTCTCAGAGGGCACGTTTTTTGGGCGTCGGGTAGAATAACTTTGTATTCTTGCATATATATGGCATACAAAAAATGTTGGAGGGTAGTTTTAGTTTTATTCTACCTGTAGCAGTAGTAATTTTGAAGATACTCTGTTGAGAACCAGTAATAAAAATAAATAAAAGCCTACTTTTATCATGCTCCATCAAGCGTACAGACTCCAAAATTTGGGACAAACCCCTTTGCAACTCGGTAACCACTACTACTACCTAACACCGGGCACTTTTTTATTATAGTTAAACAAATTAACATTTTGTTATGTTGATTGTTATTAGAAATGCTTGTATAAAGAAATATTTTTTTTTTCCCCGTGCGTACAAATTTATGACTAAACTCCGTTATTCGAAGCAAAACAAAGTTTGACATCACTATTTTCAAGTTTACGCAGATCACTATTACATCGAGCGAGCCAGTTCTGTCTTGTCTGTGACACGGTGAGCGACGGAGGTGCGTTTCGCAACGCTGGGCGATTTTACAAACCAAAGTATCTAATCTCCGTATTTTGTCACTTGCATTTTCTAAACTCCGTTTAGTCATTTATTTTTCTATTGGTGTGATTGATTATTCTACTATTTAAGTATAATGAATCAAACTATATTACCTGTTAAATGCGTGTAATATCGTTTTACTAAATAAGGTAATTTATGAAATAAAAAAATAAAAAAACTTTCTCCCTAGGCTCCGTCAAATAAACTCCGTCAAATATTTAGACGGAGTTGAGAAAAAAACATGTATTTAGTATCTAAGTGAGCAGTCACATGCAAAAAAACATGTTTTACATCACATTTGCTGCTAAAAGATAAAAAGCTTAAAAGATCTAAAAGAAATAATATTAAGTGTAACATGTTATTCACTAAGTGAAGTGATTGTTATTTTCTTTTTTGTTGATTTTGTTATGTTTTCTACCATGCCTTTTAAAA
This sequence comes from Aethes cnicana, assembly GCA_963971205.1. NCBI lineage: Eukaryota > Metazoa > Arthropoda > Insecta > Lepidoptera > Tortricidae > Aethes > Aethes cnicana. The sequence continues at coordinate 1,768,224 of OZ020280.1, read as the reverse complement.
TTAGTATACAAATTAATACAAAATTAAAAGTAATAAATGCTGTTATTTTTCTTTTCAAACTGTGTTTCATATTTTATATTAAAATATATAAAATATCATTCAGGTTTTAAAGTACTGTATCCATCAACTCCATATCATATTTCTAAACTCCGTATAAAATATATCAACTCCGTCCCAACATTCTCAACTCCGTCTTGGTGAAAAAAACAATGGCTTATAAAATGTTAACTAATAGATATATATATGTAATAGATATACTGTACAAAATCAAGACGGAGTTGAGGCTGAGAACGCCTAATTCTGAGAATGACCCATTTATTGTTTTATCAAATTAACAAAGAATGACTAAGTTAAAACGCATTGAAGTTGGAGAGTGGCGGCCAACTACGTCACCGTTAGGTATAAATCGTACCTAACCGTGACGTCACGCGACCTTTCAACTCAATATATCTCCGTATAAGTTTGATCACGTTAAAAAAGAAAAAATACGAGTCCAATACTTTTCAATAATCTTCCTGATAGACTTAGGAAAAAAAAGTTGTCGTCATCCCTATTGAAGTTTGCACTAAACAACTTGCTCAAGTTTACAATTATTTTTGAAGTGCTAAACTGTAAAAAAAATACTTACCGAAGAGGCTGCGATCATCAGTAAAAAGTTGGTGGATGAAAGTCCTACATCTGCAAAAAGTATGAGGTAATCTGAAAAAAAAGTGATAAATTGAAAAGATAAAATGCATTATTGCTTCAATCAAAAACTACTTTTCGATTAACCTTCTCACATATCTTTTTCTTCATTTTGTATTAATACTATAGGCACAGCCGTGTGGTGCCGGCCTAGAATTGCACCACCCCCTCTCTTCCCGTGGGTGTCGTAAGAGGCGACTGAGGGATAAAGCGGAGGATGGGCAGCAGCGTCCTCCGAGCACTACCACCTCAAAACTGCGGTCGCCAACCCGCCTGCCAAGCGTGGCGACTATTGGCAAATCCCCCCAAGGGATAGACTTGGGAACTATGATGCCACAAACACAGCCCAGACCCCTAGTCCCCGGCGGCCCTGCTATTCCTGGCCATGGTAACGGCGGGGCAGGGGGTGCTATAGTGAATCCCCGGGTTCGGCCAGGCTACCAAAAACGACGACCCTTGGCCCTGGCAACATATAACTGCCGCACACTGCGGACCGACGAAAAGGTACTGGAACTGGAGGAAGAATTGAGCAGGTTACGTTGGGGATTCATAGGGTTATTAGAAGTTCGGAGAGAGGGGGAGGACATGATAACCCTGAAGTCCGGTAACCTGTTCTATTTCCGGGAGGTCGACCAACACTCCCAGGGAGGTGTCGGGTTTATCGTCCACAAGTCCCTCTCAAACAATGTGGTGAAGATCGAGAGTGTGTCGACCAGGGTAGCGTGCCTTGTACTCAGAATAACCCAACGATATTCGTTGAAGGTTATACAGGTTTACGCTCCGACCTCGACGCACTCCGACGATGAGGTGGAGGCTATGTATGAGGACATTTCTAGAACCATGCATAGCTCCAGAACTCACTTCACAGTTGTTATGGGGGACTTCAACGCGAAATTGGGCAAACGAGACGGTGAAGAGCTGAGAGTGGGGCAACCAAACCGGAGCTGTTGGGAGAAGTCGAGAAGTTCTATGGGCAGTTATACACGACAATCCGAACAACCGTCGCTATCCAGCTAAAGACCCTAGAGCTAGATTAACCCGACACTATACCGAAGATATCCCGGACGTCAGCCTGTACGAGATTAGTATGGCTCTCAAACAGCTTAAGAACGGCAAAGCCCCCGGTGATGACGGAATTGCAGCTGAACTCCTGAAGGCGGGTGGTAAACCAGTCCGTGAAGGGAGAACGCCGCGAGCATGGAACAGAAGTGTGGTGGTGCTCTTCTTCAAAAAAGGTGATAACACCTTGCTGAAGAATTATAGACGCATCTCACTTCTGAGTCATGTCTACAAGCTGTTTTCGAGAGTCATTACGAATCGTCTCGCGCGCAGGTTTGACGAATTTCAGCCTCCCGAACAAGCTGGTTTCCGAAAGGGCTTTAGTACCGTAGACCACATACATGCGTTGCGGCAGGTTATACAGAAGACCGAAGAGTATAACCTCCCCTTTTGCCTTGCATTTGTGGACTACGAGAAAGCCTCCGATTCGATCGTGACTTGGGCTGTGCTGCAGTCTCTCCAGAGGTGCCAAGGTGACTACCGGTACATCGAAGTGTTGAAATGTTTGTACGAAAATGCCACCATGTCCGTCCGACTACAGGACCAGACCACGATGCCTATTCCACTGCAGCGGGGAGTCAGACAAGGAGATGTAATCTCTCCGAAGCTGTTCACCGCTGCATTGGAGGATGCCTTCAAGGTACTGGACTGGAAATGACGAGGCATCAATGTAAATGGCGAGTACATCAGTCACCTTCGATTTGCCGACGATATAGTAGTTATGGCTGAGACCATGGAAGACCTCAGTGCTATGCTCGTTGACCTCTGCAGAGTTTCCGATCACCGGCGTCACCGACATAGCCCGAAGAATTGCGAACCTTAAGTGGCAGTGGGCGGGGCACATTGCTCGCAGGACTGATGGCCGATGGGGCAAGAAAGTCCTGGAGTGGCGTCCGCGAACCGGTAGACGAGCTGTCGGTAGGCCTCCAACAAGATGGAGTGTCGACCTTGTAAATGTCGCGGAAACGCGGTGGATGCGAGTGGCACAGGACCGGTCTGAGTGGCGCGCCTTGGGGGAGGCCTATGTCCAGCAGTGGACGTCTATCAGCTGAAATGATGATGATGATGATGATGATGATGATGATGATGATGATGATGATGATGATGATGATGATGATGATGATGATGATGATGATGATGATGATGATGATGATGACTATAGGCACCAACCTACCAAAACACACTTGATGTGAAATAAAAACAAATTGATTAGTTAAAAAAACCGGTGCGAGTGAGAGTTGGACTCGCGCACCGAGGGTTCCGTACAAACTTGAAGGAGCCTCACCTAATTTGGGAGAAGAGAATCAAAACTAATAAATGCACTAATACAAACTTATTATTTGTAAATAAGTTTGTAATAGTAAATTTGCATTTGTTATTACCAAAATATGTGATATTTACGATTTTCAGATTTATTCCTGTATGTGTTTGAAAGTAACTATGTCTGTCTGTGTGTTACCTCTTCACGCTTCAACCGCTGGGCCGATTGTGATCAAATTTGGCATGAAGATAGTTGGGGTCCCGGGAAAGAACATAGGCTACTTTTTATCCCGGAAAAACGCATAGTTCCCGCGGGAACGCGATAACCGAATTCCACGCGGGCGAAGTCGCGGGCAGAAACTAGTAATATTATAAATGCGAAAGTAACTCTGTCTGTCTGTCTGTCTGTCTGTTACCTCTTCACGCTTAAACGGCTAGACCGATTGAGATGAAATTTGGCATGAAGATAGTAGGGGCCCCCATACTTTTCATCCCGAAAAAAAAAAGCATATAGACCGGGAGATAGTGACAGAGAATTCCGAACCATTTGTACCAGGCTGGCGACCCTACAGGGGTATAATTACGTAATGTAAATAATAATTACGCACCAGTACCGGCGGCCCAACCGTGTGAGCGTCAATCGAACGTGTCGGATAAATTACGAAAGTCGAACGATTTGTACCACAAAAAAAAAACGATCGTCGATGAAAAATTAAGAAGGCGGTCGCGTAATGCCATACTTATCCGGCGCGGCCTACATCCCGCCATACCGACGAAAACACGTTAATTAAAAACCAAAAACTGAACCATTTGTACCAGGCTAATTTTCGCACAGCTTATCATCGTCGAGTAGCCATTCACGAAAGTTTCCATGCCATACTTTTCCGACGGGGCCAAATGGCCGCCATACTGCTCCAAAGGAGTAATTTTTTTTTGCAGAACGATTTGTACCCGTATGGCATTTGAATTTTTGGAAAAGTCTATGATAAACGTAACCGTTATTATATTCGCCCTACTTCATTCTAGCAGGGGAAAAAGTGGTGCCATACTCGAAAAACTTATTTATTACATTTTCAAATTGCGACTGTACAATACGTCAAATCATTGTGTACAGCATGTCTTCATTGTATTCCGTTCCTTTGGATACGGCATACAATGAAGACATACCCATGTGGCATACAACTGTCATACTTGAGCAAAGATGTAAGATTTTTTTAACGATTTGTACCAGTATGGCATTTTTATTTTTGAAAAGTATATGATACAATACAATGTGACCGTTTTTATGTTTGCCATACTTCTAGTATGGGGAAAAAGTGATGCCATACTTGAAAAACTTGTTTTTTTGACACGTTTTGAAGGTTCAATTTGGTAAAATATGACATCATTGTATTTACCTATTCAGAATCCATGGTGAAAGGAAGTTCACCAGGCCGACTAGTAAATATTAAAATGTGTAAGTCCATTTACATTGATGCCTCGTCCTTTCCAGTCCAGCACCTTGAAGGCATCCTCCAATACAGCAATAAACAGCTTCGGAGAGATTGCATCTCCTTGTCTGACTCCCCGCTGCAGTGGAATAGGCATCGTGGTCTGGTCCTGTAGTCGGACGGACATGGTGGCATTTTCGTACAAACATTTCAACACTTCGATGTACCGGTAGTCAGCTTGGCACCTCTGGAGAGACTGCAGCACAGCCCAAGTCTCGATCGAATCGGAGGCTTTCTCGTAGTCCACAAATGCAAGTCATAGGGGGAGGTTATACTCTTCGGTCTTCTGTATAACCTGCCGCAACGCATGTATGTGGTCTACGGTACTAAAGCCCTTTCGGAAACCAGCTTGTTCGGGAGGCTGGAATTCGTCAAACCTGCGCGCGAGACGGTTCGTAATGACTCTCGAAAACAGCTTGTAGACATGACTCAGAAGTGAGATGGGTCTATAATTCTTCAGCAAGGTGTTATCACCTTTTTTGAAGAAGAGCACACTTCTGTTCCATGCTCGCGGCGTTCTCCCTTCACGGACTGGTTTACCACCCGCCTTCAGGAGTTCAGCTGTAATTCCGTCATCACCGGGGGCTTTGCCGTTCTTAAGCTGTTTGAGAGCCATACTAATCTCGTACAGGCTGACGTCCGGGATATCTTCGGTATAGTGTCGGGTTAATCTAGCTCTAGGGTCTTTAGCTGGATAGCGACGGGTGTTCGGATTGTCGTGTATAACTGCCCATAGAACTTCTCGACTTCTCCCAACAGCTCCGGTTTGGATGAGACGATCCTGCCATGTTCGGTTTTCAGCTTTGTCAATTGGCTTTGGCTAATAGACAGATCTTTGGCAAACACCTTCGAGCCTCTGTTACGCTCAATAGCCTTTTCAATACTGTTGGTATTGAATCGGCGTATATCACGCTTCAGAGACTTCGAGATCTGCCTATTGAGCTGCCGATAATGACTAGCGTCACCTGAAGACTGCAGAATCATCTCACGCCTCACCTCCATGAGCTTTAGGGTTGAGTCTGAGATTTTCTTGTTTCTTGTACGGCGGGTCTTGAAGAACTTGAACCCAACCGTATGGACAGCTTCCACAAACCCGTCGTTGTAATCGTCCACGTCGCTTTCTAGGCAAGCAAAACGGTTTTGGAGTTCGAGCTGAAAGCTCTCGGGGTTCCGGAGCTGGGTCGGTGCCGGGCGGAGCGTAGACTTTATCAGTCGAGATCTTTCAAGCTTCACTTGGATATTCAGTGTGCCTCGTACCATACGGTGATCGCTCCCGGACTTAACCGAATGAATCACTGAGACATCATCGAAAATCTGCTTCCTCGTCGACATGATAAAGTCTATCTCATTCCTCGTTACACCATCAGGGCTCATCCAAGTCCACTTTCTGTGCTCACCTTTCCTGAAGAAGGAGTTCATCATATAGAGTTCCTCCTTCTCCATGAAACCAGCCAGTAGATGGCCCCGGTGATTCCTACGCCCTACTCCAAATTGCCCCACTCTCAGCTCTTCGCCGTCTCGTTTGCCCAATTTCGCGTTGAAGTCCCCCATAACAACTGTGAAGTGAGTTCTGGAGCTATGCATGGCTCTAGAAATGTCTTCATACATAGCCTCCACCTCATCGTCGGAGTGCGTCGAGGTCGGAGCGTAAACCTGTATAACCTTCAACGAATATCGTTGGGTTATTCTGAGTACAAAGGCACGCTACCCTAGTCGACACACTCTCGATCTTCACCACATTGTTTGCGAGGGACTTGTGGACGATAAACCCGACACCTCCCTGGGACTGTTGGTCGCCCTCCCGGAAATAGAACAGGTTACCAGACTTCAGGGTTATGATGTCCTCCCCCTCTCTCCGGACTTCTGATAACCCTATGATTCCCCAACGTAACCTGCTCAATTCATCCTCCAGTTCCAGTACCTTTTCGTCAGTCCGCAGTGTACGGCAGTTATATGTTGCCAGGGCCAAGGGTCGTCGTTTTTGGTAGCCTGGCCGAACCCGGGGATTCACTATAGCACCCCCTGCCCCGCCGTTACCATGGCCGCTTCCATGCCCAGGAATAGCAGGGCCGCCGGGGACTACGGGTCTGGGCTGTGTTTGTGGCATCATAGTTCCCAAGTCTATCCCTTGGGGGGATTTGCCAATAGTCGCCACGCTTGGTGAGGTGGTTGTGCTCGGAGGACGCTGCTGCCCATCCTCCGGTTTATCCCTTAGTCGCCTCTTACGACACCCACGGGAAGAGAGGGGGTGGTGCTATTCTAGGCCGGCACCACACGGCTGTGCCTATAGTATTAATACAAAATGAAGAAAAAGATATGTGAGAAGGTTAATCGAAAAGAAGTTTTTGATTTAAGCAATAATGCATTTTATCTTTTCAATTTATCACTTTTTTTTCAGATTACCTCATACGTTATGCAGATATAGGACTTTCATCCACCAACTTTTTACTGATGATCGCAGCCTTTTCGGTAAGTATTTTTTTTACAGTTTAGCACTTCAAAAATAATTGTAAACTTGAGCAAGTTGTTTAGTGCAGATTATTGAAAAGTATTGGACACGTATTTTTTCTTTTTTAACGTAATCAAACTTATACGGAGATATATTGAGTTGAAATGTCGCGTGACGTCACGGTTAGGTACGATTTATACCTAACGGTGACGTAGTTGGCCGCCACTCTCCAACTTCAATGCGTTATAACTTAGTCATTCTTTGTTAATTTGATAAAACAATAAATACGTGTCCAATATTTTTTTTATTACTTGACTGACGGACTAATTAGAATTTCGAATACTTCGCCCTGTCGTCATCTCTATTGTGTCTGGGAGGATGTTTGGCCCATAGGATCAGTCTAGCTCTTCACAAAACGCATTAATAGAGTCCCTTTGGCATTATTGTATACAATTTAGCACTTCAAAAGTAAGGCAAGGTTCACAGTAACTTGTTTATATGGGTTTATAGAAGACTTTAAAAAATCTTCACAACCGCGTCTGGCAGGTCGTTTCGTCACTCGGGACTGGTCTGGCTTGCCACACAAAGTATGTAAATAGAGAAGTATGGCATTACGCGACCGCCTACTTCGTTTTTCATCGACTATCGGATAATACAAGATTTTTTGTGGTACAAATCGTTCGACTTTCGTAATTTATCCGCCAAGTTAAATTTAACGCTCACGCGATTGGGCCGGCGATACTGGCGCTATGACCATGATTTTCCTTTTCTTCATTACGTAGTTATATGCCGGTAGAGTCGCCAGCCTGGTACAAATGATTCGGAAATCTCTGTCACTAACTCCCGGTCCAATAGTTCCCGCGGGAACGCGATAACCGACTTCCACGCGGGCGAAGTCGCGGGCAGAAGCTAGTTTGATATAAATTTCATTTTTTTTGATATATATAAATATCTTGGAACATTTCACACAAATGACTTAGCCCCAAACTAAGCAAAGCTTGTACTATGGGTGCTAGACAACGATATAAATACTTATACAGAGAAATACATACATATATATAAATAATAAACATCCATGACTCGAGTGCAAACATTTGTGCTCATCACACTGAGACAGTCGGAACAGTGGGCAGGGTCACTACCAACTGAGCCAAACCTTTCGTCATTGACACCGCAACGTATCTTTCAAAATTACATTACTTATTCAGAAATTTTCTCAAGCGACGTATTGTGGTAAAATATTTCACAGGTATTAGAATATTAAATTAAACCTAACCATTTGCCAGAATGTATAAGTACATAAAGTCATTATTGGTTAGTTTTAAGTTTAAAGTCTAAAATGTAGTTAAAATTCTATTATTCTCATTAGTTGCAAATATTTATTATACCAAGTTTACTCCAATTGCTCCGAACGTTGCCAGCTGCTTATAATACTGAATGTATCTGTTCGTTGTATTATCTAGATAGAACACTGTCTCCCAAGATACAGGTTTAATCCTAGTTTGGGAGCCAGGGCTCACATTAAGAAACACTTGTAACTAAGTTATTATGCTCTGAATGCACTAGAACGTAAGAAAATTGATATTGGAAATAAACTATTATTATTGTTATTGGTGGTAGTTTTTAAAAAACTTAATATATAATATATAAAATAATATATAATAATTAAGGTACTTACTTGACCGAAAATATTGTACAACTGCAGTTTTGGTCAATCAATGATTATCTTATATAACACGTATTACTTATGTATAAACATATGTATGCTCTAATGGTTACATTACACTATACTTACATCCGACGATTGATGTCATGGAAGCAATATGAAATAATTCCGGGAATAAAAACCAAAGTACAAGTAATTTCGTAACGGAGTAAATTGAGTCGCAACATGCTATAATAATGACCGCCCTTGTCAGCTCCATAGTTCCACAGCAGTCATCTAGCATGGTAACTGAAAAGTGAGAAAACAATAAATTCTCGTTGTAAAACTTGTAAACTAAATGCATATAAAGCCTTATACTACCTTGATTAACAAATTTTTCACTTTCAAAATTTCAAAATAATTTTAATACAATTTCTTCCCTTTTAAATAATGGCTTCTGTCTATATGCAAGACAACTTCGCCAATGTCAAGTGATTGGCCTACAGGCTGAGCAGTGTACGGTAATAATGATAAATTTACGGTATAAAATATAAGTAAATCAAGTAAAAATGGGGAAGCTCAAACACAAATGAAATTCTGATACAATTTTACAATTGTTTGACAGAGAACTACTTATAAAATATTTCGTAGGTTCGTTGTATTCTGGCCTTTATTAATACACGCGACATCTGTCAACCACAAACTCGTTTGATAACTCAAAAAGGTTAAGGCTGGGCTTACCGATTCTGATCTGATTTCTACCCCTTTTCTACCCTGATCTACAAGAATAGAATACAAACCGCAGTGATCTATTATAAGTAAGGATTCAAAAATTTCCCGTTTGTCGCTCAGTAAATTTGACATTAAAGTCTTATGGTGTAAGGTTTACTTTTGTATAAAATATTCATTTTGACACATATTATAAAGAGGTGTTATTAGCATATTGGAACGTATTTTCTAATGTCAACTAGATTTTAAGTGATATTCGCTTGATATTCGGGACCAGAGAGTGTGGTATTTTCAAGAGCACAATATTTGACAAAATAAGTAAGCGTTTCATTTTTGTGGGGGTGACGTCACGGACGTTGTACAGAGTACACACATACGACTAACTTACGTGTAAATAAATAAAACAACTTCTTTCGCGGGTGTAAATGTCTGCCAGTTTTATTAATTTTAACACAATTTCATTCGTTTATCGTTCGCAAGTGAATTGGTGAAAAGAATATAAAGTTATAGACAAAATTACACACGCTGCAGCCGTTGGTGAAAAAAGTGTACCCACTTGTGTAAAAAAAATAATAAACAATGCCTAAATGTGTTGCTTGCGCAAAATTTACTGGTCGGGACGCTCTTGTATGCCCCAAATGCAATGGCCACTACCACCAGGCCTGTGTGGCAATTGCTGCGGGGACTACGGTGCCCAGGGACTGGTTATGCCCGACGTGTAAGAGGAACTTGCCTAGAGACAACAAAGCTGAGACGCCGGTCAAGGGATTGCACGACCAGCCCGCGTCTCTCCAGCCTACTGCTGCTCAGCAGGCTGCGCCAACGGTATCTGCAGCCCTCGAGCCAGCGGGTGAACTGGAAGTGCAGGGTTCGCCTAAGGCTAAAGGCACCTCCAGTGGCGTGGGAAGTGACGTGCAGTCAGTGCTTGGGTACGAGATCCAGCAATTCAGGGAAGAATTGCGGGCTGTCAGACAGGACCTCAAGGATTTCCGCCAGGAGTTTCTCGAAGTCCGGACGTGCTTGGCTGACTTCAGTCAAAGAGTGGAGAAACTCGACAGTCGCGTTGACGCCATTGAGAAGCAAGTCGCTAGTAGCGTCACGTCCACAGCCACAAAAGTACTTGAGGAGGCTATCGCCAATCTCCAGATGGAGCTGCAGGACCGTGACCAAGAGCTCCTGTCGAACGACGTGCAGGTGTCGAATGTGCCCGAGGAGCCCGGGGAGGACGTGTCAGCTTTGATGAAGAGGGTCTGCGCTAAGCTTGGAGTGGATCTGGATGCACGTGACGTGGTTTCGGTGCACCGCGCAGGCAAGACGCGCGAGCAGGGTCGCCCGCGGCCCATCGTGCTGCGCCTGGCGCGGCGCGCCGTCCGCGACGAGGTGCTGAAGAACGCACGCGTACGCCGAACAGCCACCACCGCCGACCTGGGTCTGGCCGCCGCGCCGCAGAGGTTCTACGTGAACGAGCGGCTCACGAGCGCCAACCGGCAGCTGTTCCAGCAGGCCCGCGAGCGCGCCCGCGCCGCGGCCTGGCGCTTCGTGTGGACCCGGGACGGCAGGATCTTCGCCAGGAAGGCTGACGGCCAGCCATGTCTCCGCATGCGCCGCTTGGCAGATTTAAATATTTTTACACCAGTTGTTGTTGGCTAGTACTAATATATGTTGTATTTTTTATTCATTTAGCCTGTGTTGTGGAAACCTAAAACAATGGTTTATTTGTTTAGCATTATTTTTCAACGTAATCTGTGTAGCCAATAACGTTTTAAACAATACTCACCGTACTGTAATGGCCTTCTTGCTTGTTTTGTGTTGTGTGCTGTGTGTCGACACGGGAGTGGATCGTCTAGTCATCGCCATTCTATTTTGTGACTCACTCTGGAACGATTTAATATCCATAAGTTTATTTACTTCTGTCACTATACACGATCTGAGTATATCAATATATATTACTTCTATTTATTTATTACACTATGCACTCACGTTTTACACTATATTTATTATACTTACATTGAACGCACTATTTTCTTATATGTACAGCAGTTCGTGTGTAATAGCTTCATCTTGTTGTTGTTGTCATAATGATCCGTTGTAAGAACTTAAAGGTTAGTTTATTCAATGCTGGATCCCTTGGTACGGGACACGAGGAGTTGATTGAGACAATTACTGACACTGACTCCGACATTGTAGCTATAAACGAGACTTGGCTTCGCGAAGGGGAAGAGGGGCGCGCTCCCCAAGTCCCAGGGTTTCGTCTCAGACATATCCCGCGGCCGGCGCACGTCCGCTCGAGGGGCGGCGGCGTGGCCTTCTACTTACGGCGAGGCTTCCCGGCTCGCACTCTGGCGCACCCCCCCGCTCCCCTCGTGGAGCAGATGTGGATAAAATTAAATGTGAATTCAAAGACTTTGATCATAGGTACTGCATACCGACCACCGTGGCTTGACGTTCAGATCTTTTTTGATGCTATTACTGACTCAATAACTTCTTTTGTAAACTACGACCGTTTAATTTTGCTAGGTGACTTTAATATAAATTATGTAAACTCAACTGACTCTAAACATAGACACCTAACACAGTTTTTGACATCTGTTAACTTGACTCAATATGTAGATGAACCAACGCATTTTTCCGAACATTCTGAGACGACTATAGACCTCATTTGTACCGACGCCCGGGTTGTCGCAGTGGAAGTAAAGCATATCCCAGAATTAGGTAGACACGCATTTATCACAGCAGAACTCGACATTAAAAAACGTAAGCCTACACCTACTAGAATAACTTATCGACCTCTTAAAGACATGAACTTGAATGACTTTAACAATGACCTTGACGACATAGACTGGGACCAAATTCGAATGCTTCCCCATGTTGACGATATGGTCAAGCGCTTTAATGAACTGACAATTGAACTTTTTGACAGACATGCACCGGTAAAAACCATAGTGGTGAAGGAGGCCGCAAAACCATGGTTGACAAGTAATGTGAAGCTCATGATGCGACTTAGAAATGAGGCGCATGCTAGATACAAGCGAAGTAAGCTGGACGCACATAAGCAGTATTATCTAGATCTAAAGCACCTCGTCATTTCGGCCATTCACAGCGAAAAATGTGCTTATTTCGAACATGACATCAACCATACTACCGACTCTAAGACCCTCTGGAAAAACTTAAAACGCACAATTATTCCAGATGCACGTACACAAACTGACCTTCCTACACATTTTGACGACCCTGACTTATTAAACCACCTTTTTTTAAAGACTCCTGGAAACTCTGAGGTATCTATTTCTGACTTAACGTTTTTTGAATTGAACAGATACAGCGACAAAACATTTACTCTTAGACCGACAACGCCGGAAACCATTATAAGAATTATAAAATCGATAAAAACAACGGCAAAAGGACTTGACTCAATTACTATTGATATGCTTCTTCTAACACTTCCCAGGACGGCTGACATACTGACTTACATTATTAATACGAGCATCATGACTGGGACGTTCCCGACAGACTGGAAAATCGCTCTAGTGACCCCGCTTCCTAAAAAACCTAACCCAGTAGATCCATCTGACCTCCGTCCAATCAGTATCCTTCCCTGCGCATCAAAGATAATGGAAAGGGTTGTTTGTGATCAATTGTCGGAATACTTGGAGAAAAACAGCATCCTACCTGAACTTCAATCGGGTTTTCGCAAGGGTCGATCGACTGTAACTGCATTACTCGATGTAGTCGATAACATGCTACAGGCCCAGGATGCTGGAAAGAGTACCATTTTAGTTCTCTTAGATTTTTCCAGGGCTTTTGACTGCATCAGCATACCTTTGCTATTATCCAAGATGTCATACTATGGCTTTGACGTAAATGCTGTTAAATGGTTCAACAGTTACTTGTCCGGCCGAGCGCAAGCAGTTACGATTCGCAAGGTAGACGGTAGTTCCCTGCTCTCATCTCTTAGTCCTGTGACTAGGGGAGTCCCGCAGGGTTCAATCCTGGGACCTCTCCTCTTCATTATGTACAGCGCTGACATTATCACCTGTATACAGAACAGTAATTTTCATCTGTACGCTGATGATTTGCAGATTTATCTCTCTGGGCTGCCATCAGATACAACTTCCACGGTAGATAATATCAATTCTGATCTAAATCGAATAGTTTCTTGGTCGGAAAAGAATTGCCTGGTACTTAACCCTAGCAAATCAAAGTACCTAGTTTGTGGATCGAAGGAGCAAATACGGAAGACACTCGCCATATTGGAGACTGAGGATGTAGCTATCATGAATGAACCAATAGAAAGGGTGATGGAAGCAAAAAACCTTGGCCTCCTCATGGATAGTCAACTACATTTTGAAAACCACATAGTTAAAGTTGCCAGTAACTGCTTCTATCGCCTTAAAGTTCTCTACAGTGTACGCGATTACCTCAGTGTGGACTTACGTGTCCACCTGTGTGAGTCGCTTATACTGTCTAGATTAAACTATTGTGATGTTGTTTATGATGGTTGCATCCTCAGTCGGTCTAAAAGGCTCATCCAAAGAGTCCAAAATGCTTGCATTCGATTTTGCTTCAAAGTTCCTCCCCGTTCCCACATCACTCCGTACTTGAATGCCGCAAATATGCTGAACATGCCTGCACGTCGACGCTTGCATCTTGCGTCTTTGCTGTTCGGTGTGGTGAAACATGAAAAGCCCACATATCTTTACAATAGACTAATGTGGTCTAAAAGTGCTCGAAGGTGTAACATGGCTATCGGGCTCCCACATCGCACCGCGGCTTTTAGAGGTAGTTTCAGATTTGCGGCATCCAAGTGCTGGAATGATATCCCTCCTCCCATCCAAGGGGCGTCCAGCGGCTACTCTTTTAAGCGAAAGCTGAAAGTATATCTGCTGACACTCCAAAAGTCCTAATCCGGCGTTAATATGAAGTGGCTTTTGAGTGCTTACAGTGTTATTATTACTCTTTTTATAATTTAATTTTGTTAGTATTCTTTTACCATCATGCACCGACGTCGTACATGTACAGAATTTTTGTATAATATATATGTATATATGTTTAAAAAATATTTATATGACATATTTTACTGGCTATATTATTATTATTACTATTTATATTATTTACCAATACCAATAATTATTCAATTTATTTATTTACTACATTTTAGTTTTTGTATAGCGCTCCGTGGGTCACCTAGGTGTTGGCTGAAAATCAGCGCTGCAGGTGTTTGACACCTCAGCATTTATGCTGAGCCAGCAACCTCTCCGCTGCCGTGAAGACACACACACACACTTGTTCCTATGTTTTTCTTTTTTTTTGTGTTGTCGTGTTTGTACTATTATTTTTGTGAATTTTTTGTGTATTTTTTTTTGCTGTAAACTGCGTCTTCTGTGCAGCGAATAAATGTCTTTCTTCTTCTTCTTCTTCTTCTTTTGGAATTGAAATTTCTTAAACTTTAAACTATCAATTATAAGAAAAAAAAATCTTCAGTGTTTTATTTATAATCACGATTTTTTAATGTTAAATATTCTTCTATAAAGTCATTGTTAAAATCCGATCATTCTGTACATTGACCTATAATAAGTAATAATATATGGACGAACAGTGTCTAACAGAATATGTCAAGATATATGGAGCAAACTGACATTAGAAAATACGTTCCAATATGCTAATAACGCCTCTGTATAACGAAGGCCAAACGGGTGCCCGAGCTGTTCGGGCACCCGTTTTGACGGGGCCATTACGCAGATGGAGCACTTCCACCCTTTATTATTATGGTTTATATTGTGTTTTTTTTTTTTGTTTTAACAAATTTTCTCGCATTTTTTAAAGCTTCACAAATGAAAAGAAAACCTGTCTCGAATAGCCGAGTTTACTTTAAAAAGGATGTCTAATTAAACATTTAATTGAGAAAAAAACAGGTAGCGAAATGTTTTTCTGGAGAAAATTCTATCAGAATCGTCCCTTTTGTGATCTCCATGGTAATTTCCGGCAAAAAAAATGACTCATTTCCTTGAATCGCTGAAAAACCTTAGCAAGTCAAGTTTTTTACCTTAACTACACAAAATATTTACTTATATTGACAGAGGTACCGTAGAAAATTCTATTTAATCCATAGAACACTCAATAAAATAAACAGACAGTCTGCTACATAAACCGCAGCGACCGCGTATTTTACTGTTAATTTTACATGTAATTATGTATGTATGTATGTATAGGTACCATGTTGATAAATTTAATTGCAGTTACTACATTGGACATTAACAAGCATAATCTTGAGAGAAGGTAGTTTTAGCAAAAAAAAAAACAAATCTAGGTATAACTAAATTATACACTGAACCCTAGACCTAGACATTTCTTCGGCATTGATCACAATTTCAATGGTTGGACCATTTTGAAGTGAAGGGCTTTGCTGGCTTTAAGCGGGTAAATCTTCAATATTGATTAATTTCACATACCTTGTGTTGCGTAGCTTCGAATGTAATTAGTAATTGGGAGCATGCATACAACCAGCCAACAAAGCAAGCTATATTAAAAACCCGTGGTTGCCTCGTAGCATGACCTCTCTCTCTTCAACCTATATCCACCCAATGCTAAGTGTAGGTCTCCTCCATTAATAATAAAGTTTTATTGTACTTCCACGTACAAAAAGCAAATAACAATAGGTAATACTTAGTAACTAAGTAGGTACATACTGACAAAATAAGAGGAATGATCATTGCACTCCATCCCTTCCGATCTTGGGCTTTTTGCATCCAATCTTTTCCAGCCACTTGGACAAGATCATCTGTCCATCTTGCGGGTTGCCTGCCTACATTTCTGCAACCAGGACTGGGTCTCCATTCGAGTACCTCTACGCTCCACCGGCTGTCCTGCCCTCGGCAAATGTGCCCCGCCCACCTGTGTTTTCTCTGAATGATGTCTGTTTTTCTGTCTCTCTGTCCGTGCGTATGTCACAGCCATTTTTTTCGGAGACTATTGAGTAGAAACGAACTGCTACAAGAAAGGTAGGTCAGGTTTAGGTTAGAACCGCGACCAGGCGCGGATCCACCGTTGTGGGCAATATGGGCATGCCCGCAACCCTAAATAGCCTTATAGACACATACCTCATAGCTAAGAGTTTTCACGTCACCTTTTACAGCCCAATGAGGTTGAATTCATTTATTTAGGTTGTCATACGTGTTTGGGTCACTATGTTACATATACGTACCAAATTGCAGTGGTTTCGGAGCAAATTGGCTGTAACAGACGGACGGACAGACACACGAGTGATTCTATAAGCGTTCCGATATTTCGTTTTGAGGTTTGTAATCCTAAAAAGTGATGAAAAAGAGAAACTGTCAGGCCTGCTAGTTTCCGAAAATTGTAATGTTGAGATTTTGCTAAATAATTAAAATAGTGTTCCTACTATACTAGAGGCTCTGAGAGCCCATCGCGAATCTAATTTTTTTGCATTGCTTATTGAATCAGTTTTGTTTTTTACTTTACAAACCCCATAGCTCCGTCATTTAAAAAAAAATCAAAAAATGATAACAGAAAAAGTAAAAGAATGCGAATCTGGTCACACATGCGCATTTGTTATGATCAATGTCGATATAAAATTAAATTTTGGTCTAGAGCTGGCTCTTCTAAAAAGAGCGACCGTCAACATAGCGTACTATTTATTTGCATAATCTGATCCTGGATAACGTTACGGTGTATCTTGCCGGTCACTAAAAATACACTTGTAAACTCACGTTCTTGAAAACTGCTCTAACGATTTCCCAACCATACAGCAGCTTTACAAACCCTATATTAGGGACCATGAAGTGGCCTGTACGTGCCCTCAAACTACCGGAATCTTCGGTACCGGCACATGGTAATTCGATTTTTTTTAATTTTTCGAAGAAGTCGTAGGTATTTGGATAAGCTAATTTTCGCGCCTCCAGCATTGTTTGGGCTTTTCAAATTTGTGGCAGGTTTAATTATACTTACTTTAAGGTGGAAGCCGTGGTGGCCTTGTGGTTCGACCTACCGCCTCTCATGCTGAGGGTCGGGGGTTCGATTCCGGCTCGCACCTCTAAGTTTACTTATGTGCTAAATTCAATTTGAATTTACCACAGAGCTTTTCGGTGAAGGAAAACATCGTGAGGAAACCTGCACGCACCTGCGAAGTAATTCAAAGATGTGTGTGAAGTCCCCAATCCGCACTGGGCCCGCGTGAGGACTATAGCCCAAACCCTCTCGTGATGAGAGGAGGCCTGTGCCCAGCAGTGGGCCGTAAATAGGCTGTTGTAGTAAGGTAAAAAAAATAAGCTTGCAAACCATTATACTTCATATTTGTTTCAAATATAATTTAAAAAAAAAAGAGAAAAACCGACTTCAAACTCCGACAGCCTACAAAGTCGGTGTCAATTTCACTATAAGATTGTCATCAGCTTTGGGTCGGTTCACTTGACACCGACTTTGTAGGCTGTCGGAGTTTGAAGTCGGTTTTTATTTCTTTATTAAAAAAATAATTTCGGCTGCAGTTTCCAAACATGGGTACGATGAAGGTACGATGGGACGTAAGTCTCACTGTAGTCTTGAAATTGATGCCAAAATTATACACTTGCTAACAAATTTTGAGGAGTTCTCTCATTTTCTCATGGATACCATCATCAAAACTGAACCAAATTAAAATGGAACCAATCCGAAGGTACCACCTTTCGATTAAAAAAATAAACATCGAAATCGGTTCACAATTGACGGAGTAATCGCGGAACATACATACATATAAAAATAAAAAAACATACAGACGAATTGAGAACCTCCTTCTATCGATGTCGGTTAAAAATAAGTACATTATTTTTCTTATTTGTAGCTTTAGGGCAAAAAATACCGTTTACGTTGGTTTTTTGGGCCAGCCTCTAATACGACTCGCACTTGACCAATTTTCGCACATGCCCACAACCTTTTTTGAGGGCTGGATCCGCGCCTGACCGCGACCAACGCAGAAATGAGCGGCTGCCAGGAAACTAGATAAGGTTAGAACCATGATCCCAATAGCAAAGAACTGCTGCCGCGTAAGTATTAGGTAAGGTAGAACTACGGCCTCAATGGAAACGAACTCTAACCATATTAATGACTGCAGCCCCGTATAACAAATAACTATACTTTGTAAGCATCAAATTGCAATTTCCATTTACTTGATAAGTTATACAATTGTTTGTAGTAAACCTGTAACTGGAAATAATATGGTTTTAAACGGCTATTAAGTTGAACATCAATTCAATCTGATAACAAGTGAAGTCTCGAGTTATCATATGATTTGATACAATGCTCATTGGGTTGTTTTTTTTTTACGGATTAAGTGATTCCAATAGAAGTGACTTATAGTCAGATGTGTGTGGAGTGGACTGCCTAAGACATAAGGGCAGAGACGGACAAAGGGCATAAGGCATAGACGTAAATAATATAGACCCGGTCTAACGTACACGTAATATGTCCCCACTTCCACGGTGTCCAATCCAAAGTTCTGTCACCGAGCGTGCGTGACAATAAGCGTTTTTAATAAAACTTTCTTCGAAACTGTTTCTCAGTATCTAAAAACTCGTCTCGTTGTTGGAAAAATGTGACCCAGCTTTAGTGTCACGATACAAGTTTAACTTTGGATTGGACACCAATGAAGTGGGGAAACATGACATGTATCTACGTTAGGCCGGGTCCATACGAAGTATTATTTATGTCTATGGCATAAGGCAATTTAAATAAACACTTGTCAAAATTTACCTAGTTGATGTACAAGTAGTTGTTTTAAGCTTATACACTATATATTCTTTCAGGAAGCAGGCATAACTATTTCAGAAAGTGTCATATCGAAGAATACCTACCTACATGCCTCTCGCCCGTGGTTTGCTTGCGCTAGCGCTCGCGTTTGCTGCGACGCCCTGTGCTTGCGCACCCGCTAACGCTTGTAATTCGGTAACACTAGGTAAATACTTACAAATGCTTGGGGTGGCTTCGGGTTTCTCTGCGTGATGGAATCAGCAATGGCGATATCCGAAGTAGAACTAGGGTTACCGACATAGCCAGGAGAATCGCGAAACTTAAGTGGCTTAAGTCCTTCGGGACTGATGGCCGATGGGGCCAGAAAATTCTCGAGTGGCGTCCATCTACCGGGAGACGAGCAACAAGATGGAGCGATGACCTGTTGAGGGTTGTAGGAAGTCGGTGGATGCGAGCAGCACTGGACCGGTTTGAGTGGCGAGCCTTGGGAGAGTAATATCACGTAGGCCTGTCCAGCAATGGACGTCCTTCGGCTGACATTTGCATATATAGGATTTTCCATACAAAGTGACCCGATTTCATTGCGGTTGAGTGTATAATAATTACGTAGGTATAAGTACATAGATTAATAATCTATGTACTTATACTATAATCTAAGATTATTGATACGAAGACATCTTCGCCTCTTACCTTCATCGATTTAAATTAAATGATGTATGGAGATTGTCTCCAGCGGGTTCCGATCCTGATAGTCTCTATTTTGTAGGAAACCGACGGATTACCCACAGAAAACATCTAATTCCATCGGCAATCGAACCTTTGAAAATTTGTATGGACAAAGCACATAATACCTAAATGAAATTTACTAAGTAATCTACATTTTCGCAGGTGATGATTATCTCGATAACAGTGCACATACAATTGATAGACGGTTCCGAGTTCACAACGAAACCCTGGTTATCGCCAACGAGAACGTAAGACTAATATCTTGTCTCTATAGTTTGTGGACCCCAATGGAATTCGGCTATCGCGTTCCCGCGGGAACCATGCGTTTTTCCGCGATAAAAAGTAGCCTATGTCCTTTCCCGGGACCCCTACTGTCTCCATGCCAAAATTCATCCAAATCGGTCCAGCGGTTGAAGCGTGAAGAGGTAACGGACAGACAGACAGAGTTACTTTCTTATTTATAATATTAATATGGATATCGAGTTCCTTCAGTGCTCTCAGTTAAATCCGCCACAGGGATATATAAATGAGATTTTGGTACGGAGATAGCTTGAGATACTGGAAAGGATTTCTTAGGATCCATGACGGAAATTATCCTTTAAGGAATTGTTTAAGGGGCTGAAAAGGAAGGTGCTATATAATATAGGATAAAATTCCGTGCTGAATACAGCGGTGTTAAGCTACCAAGTACTTATTAGGTGATTTACCTACAGCTTTATTTTCTGTTCGTAATACAACTAACCTATATTTTCTCTACGCAGCTCTGTCCTAATGGATTAGACCTAAAAAGTATTAAAATAGATGCCTGTACAGTCGACGGCACCTGGCTAACAGCACCTGTTCTCAAACCGAAAGAAATACAAATTCCACTCACCCCCGTCCTACTGAAATGCTTCGAATGGCCTGGATTCGGCTCGTCGTGTCCTGAGGGCGTCGACATCACAATCACCGAGTACTGTGTATTAGGATACAAAAAGAAACATAAAAACAGTATGTACAAGAAAAAAAAGTCAGGCGCCGCCACGTATTATTTTATGCGAACGTAACATTCAAGAATTTCTCGTTGATTGTGACTTAAAAATAATCCCGATATATCTATAAGCCCTCCCGGCAAGTGCGCCAGGGAGGGTAAATAAATTATACCTAACTAAACTTTTTTGAGATATGTAAATATCTGTGTTTTAATCAAATTATTGCCATCCATATGTTGTGCTTATGAGGTAAGTACAGGTTTACCCAACTTAGAATGCGCGTGGATTAAGCGATAACAAACTGCGTCAGCTTGAGGATACGTAAGCTGAGCCCCTTTTCAGATTTAAGAAATTTAAATCAATGTTGCTGTCTCGCAGGCGCGGGCGGAGCGACAAAAGGTGCGATAAGAACAACTACAGCTTCGTCGAAAAATCCGACGTAAAAAACTCAGAAATCGAGGTTTCATTCTCGACATTTTCTTCCTCCAAAATTAAACCAATCGTAATGAAATTTTGGGAACTGAACGAGAGCGAAATTATCTGTGTCGGACCGTTTTGATTGTTGCGTTTATTATTGTGGTTTTAGTATACCAGACATTTCTTTGCGGCCTATTCAATCGGGCCGTTTCAGCACTGTTTGGAGTCACCTAGTTCTATTAAGAACAAAAATATCACTAAAAGCATAACGTACCGACACAGATACTGACGAAATTGATATTATTTCAAAAAAAAACATTTATCTACGATCAGAATCTAGGGAGGAATATGTCGAGAACGTTTGTATGGAAAAATGACCACTAGCGTGTCCTCTTAAGTCGCCGCTCGCCTTCTAACTGGTGTCGTGCTCACAAACATAGATAATAATTTAACTCGTTAGAATTGTTTTATTGAAAGTTTGTGAACATTCCCCAATTCCCTCATTAACTCATTATTTATGATGGCAAAGTCGCGGGAATCCAAGTTGTGAGAGGTGCAGCTCTCGTTCTCGTGATCTCGTCTCTCGAATGGGGACTATCGTTTCTTTGCTCACCAGTTGGCGCCACTGTAGACTAAGGTCCAGAGGTATGGCTGTCAAAGGCGACTTTATAAGATCGGCGCCGAAAGAAAGTTTTCAATCTTGAATCTCACTAAGTTTATTAATTATAAATAACTATCATCATATCGAGCAGCTATGCCGCAATGTTGTGCAGTTCCGTTTTGTTTGGAAAAAAGATTTTTTTTTGCAAAGCGTTTACATTCATAGCCAAATAATTCATATTTGCGATAATTTCACGAAGGAGATCACTATTCAACAGGTAAATTAAAGAAATTATAATTTATATCACGAAGCCCGCCAAAACCAGTGCAAACTGAATGTTATTGGACCTCACGCGACACTAGCGCCTCTAGTGGCAAATTCACACGCGATAGTCCCCATTGTCCGTGTGGTGCCGGCAAAGAATTGCACCACCCCCTCTCTTCCCGTGGGTGTCGTAAGAGGCGACTAAGGGATAAACCGGAGGAAGGGCAGCAGCGTCCTCCGAGAACTACCTTCATCAAACTGCGGTCGCCAACCCGCCTGCCAAGCGTGGCGACTATGGCAATCCCCCCCAAGGGATCTATATACTTGGGATCAAGAAAGTGCCACAACCAATGCCCAGACCCCCAGTCCCCGGCGGCCCCGCTATTCCTGGCTCCGGTAGCGGCCATGGTAACGGCGGGGCAGGGGGTGCTAAAGTTAATCCCCGGCAGAGACCCGGCTACCAAAAACGACGACCCTTGGCCCTGGCAACATATAACTGCCGTACACTGCGGACCGACGAAAAGGTACTGGAACTGGAGGAAGAATTGAGCAGGTTACCTTGGGGAATCATAGGGTTATCAGAAGTCCGGAGAGAGGGGGAGGACATGATAACCCTGAAGTCCGGTAACCTGTTCTATTTCCGGGAGGGCGACCAACAGTCCCAAGGAGGTGTCGGGTTTATCGTCCACAAGTCTCTCGCAAACAATGTGGTGAAGATCGAGAGTGTGTCGACCAGGGTAGCGTGCCTTGTACTCAGAATAACACAACGATATTCGTTGAAGGTTATACAGGTTTACGCTCCGACCTCGACGCACTCCGACGATGAGGTGGAGGCTATGTATGAGGACATTTCCAGAGCCATGCATAGCTCCAGAACTTACTTCACAGTTGTTATGGGGGACTTCAACGCGAAACTAGGCAAACAAGACGGTGAAGAGCTGAGAGTGGGGCAATTTGGAGTAGGGCGCAGGAATCACCGGGGCCACCTACTGTCTGGTTTCATGGAGAAGGAGGGACTCTATATGATGAACTCATTCTTCAAGAAACGGGAGCACAGAAAGTGGACCTGGATGAGCCCTGATGGTGTAACGAGGAATGAGATAGACTTTATCATGTCGACGAGGAAGCAGATATTCGATGATGTCTCAGTGATCAATTCGGTTAAGTCCGGGAGCGATCACCGTATAGTACGAGGCACATTGAATATCCAAGTAAAGCTTGAGAGATCTCGACTGATAAAGTCTACGCTCCGCCCGGCACCGGCCCAGCTCCAAAACCCCGAGAGCTTTCAGCTCGAACTCCATAACCGTTTTGCATGCCTAGAAAGCGACGTGGACGATTATAACGACGGGTTTGTGGAAGCTGTTCATACGGTTGGGTCTAAGTTCTTCAAGACCCGCCGTATAAGAACCAAGAAAATCTCAGACCCAACCCTTAAGCTCATGGAGGTGAGAAGTAAAATGATTCTGCAGTCTTCAGGTGACGCTTGTCATTATCGGCAGCTCAATAGACGGATCTCGAAGTCTCTGAAGCGTGATGTACGCCGATTCAATACCAACAGTATTGAAAAGGCTATTGAGCGTAACAGAGGCTCGAAGGTGTTTGCCAAAGATCTGTCTATTGGCCAAAGCCAATTGACAAAGCTGAAGACCGAAGACGGCAGGATCATTTCATCCAAACCGGAGCTGTTGGGAGAAGTCGAGAAGTTCTACGGACAGTCGACAACCCGAACACCCGTCGCTGATCCAGCTAAAGACCCTAGAGCTAGATTAACCCGACACTATACCGAAGATATCCCGGACGTCAGCCTGTACGAGATTAGTATGGCTCTCAAACAGCTTAAGAACGGCAAAGCCCCTGGTGACGACGGAATTACAGCCGAACTCCTGAAGGCGGGTGGTAAACCAGTCCTTAAGGCCCTTCAGACGCTGTTTAATTCCGTCATTCATGAAGGGAGAACGCCGCGAGCATGGAACGAAAGTGTGGTGGTGCTCTTCTTCAAAAAAGGTGATAACACCTTGTTGAAGAATTATAGACCCATCTCACTTCTGAGCCATGTTTACAAGCTGTTTTCGAGAGTCATTACGAACCGTCTCGCGCGCAGGTTTGACGAATTCCAGCCTCCCGAACAAACCGGTTTCCGAAAAGGCTATAGTACCGTAGACCACATACATGCGTTGCGGCAGGTTGTACAGAAGACCGAAGAGTATAACCTCCCCCTTTGCTTTGCATTTGTGGACTACGAGAAAGCCTTCGATTCGATCGAGACTTGGGCTGTGCTGCAGTCTCTCCAGAGGTGCCAAGTTGACTACCGGTACATCGAAGTGTTGAAGTGTTTGTACGAAAATGCCACCATGTCCGTCCGACTACAGGACCAGACCACGAAGCCTATTCCACTGCAGCGGGGAGTCAGACAAGGAGATGTGATCTCTCCGAAGCTGTTCACCGCTGCATAGGAGGATGCTTTCAAGGTGCTGGACTGGAAAGGTCGAGGCATCAATGTTAATGGCGAGTACATCTCTCACCTTCGATTTGCCGACGATATTGTAGTCATGGCTGAGACCATGGAGGACCTCAGTATTATGCTCGCTGACCTCAGCAGAGTTTCCGATCGAGTTGGTCTTAAAATGAACATGGACAAGACGAAAATTATGTCTAATGTCCATGTTGTGCCAACTCCCGTAATAATCGGAGGCTCTGCGCTCGAAGTTGTTGACCATTATGTATACCTGGGACAAACAGTCCAGTTAGGTAGGTCCAACTTCGAGAAAGAGGTCAATCGTCGAATCCGACTCGGCTGGGCAGCGTTCGGGAAGCTTCGCAGTGTCTTTTCGTCCAAATTACCGCAGTGTCTCAAGTCGAAAGTCTTCGACCAGTGTGTGTTGCCAGTGATGACTTATGGTTCCGAGACGTGGGCGCTTACGATGGGCCTCATAAGAAGGCTCAAAGTCACTCAGAGGGCAATGGAGAGGGCTATGCTCGGGGTTTCTCTGCGTGATAGAATCAGAAATGAGGATATCCGCAGTAGAACTAGGGTCACCGACATAGCCCGAAGAATTGCGAGCCTTAAGTGGCAGTGGGCGGGGCACATTGCTCGCAGGACTGATGGCCGATGGGGCCGGAAAGTTCTCGAGTGGCGCCCGCGAACCGGGAGACGAGCTGTCGGTAGGCCTCCAACAAGATGGAGCGACGACCTCGTGAAGGTCGCGGGAAACCGGTGGAAGCAAGTAGCACAGGACCGGTCTGAGTGGCGAGCCTTGGGGGAGGCCTATGTCCAGCAGTGGACGTCTTTCGGCTAAAATGATGATGATGATGAGTCCCCATTGTGTTGATGCGTTTGTTCACATCAAATGGACATCTTTCGGCTGAAATAATGATGATATTGATGCATTACATCATAATTACAATGAGTGAGCTACATCGAACACATGAAACCCCAATTTTAAACATGGCTACCGTAGCTGTCATTGAAAACAAAAAAACCGGCCAAGTGGGTGTCGGACCACGCGCAAAGTATAGGGTTCCGAAGTTGACAATGCCCACGTACAGTACCTACCTTTCTAAGACTTATTTAGCATCTTAGCTAGCCTGTGGTATGACGTGCCCGCCCGACGCCCCTGCCGCTCGAGAAAAATCATTGGTTTTTTTAATCATTTCATAAGTTGGTCGAATCGAATATGACTCGTAAATTTGTACAGCCTACTTAGCTGTGATAGTTTTCCTTTCAACTACGTTATATATGCCACAACCGTAATTTTTTTCAGCCATCCAAATACCACCATTTAGCTGGCAGGGGGGGACACTCGACTCTAACAAAAAATAGCACTTTAAAGCTCAACATTTCACAAACGCGTCACTTAATCAAAAAATGGTTGTAACAAACCCACAATACTTTTTTTAAGATCTATTCAACGATATGCCTCACCATAGGGTACGCAAGAAAAAAAATTACATCCCCGCTTTACGAGTAGGGGAGGTACCCTATAAAAAAATATATTTCAAAATTTTATTGTACCACTTTGTCAGCGTAACTAATATGTATATTCATGCCAAATTACATCTTTCTAGAACTAAGCATCTCCGAGCAATAGTGCGGACAGACGGACGGACATTGCAAAACTATAAGGGTTCCTTGTGGACTTCGGAACCCTAAAAAACAACGGGTTGCACTCCGGGAGTGTCGGCAGAAGTGAAAACTTGCACTGGCATACATTTTCGCCTCGCGGTAGAAAGAGAGGGGGATACTTCCTCTCCTACGCCGCGCCGGCGGTCTACAGTAGCACTACCATGAGTTTACAGTGACCGTACTCGCTAGCGACTACGTAAACGATTTGTATGAAGAATTTTAGTTCAACGAGTGACCGCCAGGGGCGCTGTACTATTCTTCATACAAATCGTTTAGCGAGTACGGTCACTGTAAACTCATGGTATTGCTACTGGCTTCAATGACATCGTAACTGAACCGATCAGGTCACGTATCAGTCTTACTACAATTTTTTTGTCCCAAATGTATTGAAATATGTCGTTTGATAAAATGTACTATTGCACATCGAATTAAATAAATTAGCTTTAGAAAAAGACAAGACATCGTGTTCAAATTACACTTTATTTCACAAGATCGAGAACATCAACAAATCTCTTAAAAATTACTTCAACGAAACTAGTGTCCGCCTCCGGGCGCGCCCGCGGCTGCTAAGTTATTTACAAACAAGCTCTTTGGCTATACAAAAGAAATATACACAGAAACCATAAAAATAATCTACATAAAATTGCGAACCGAACGACATAACGAATTCATTAAATTATCAATAAAATTTCAACATTTAAAAATATTTAAAATACAATTGTACAGAAAAGTGCGTAAGTAAAATCTAATGTGCATTTTTTTTACATTTTCGAATACTGACGTCGGTAAACGATTTATTGCTAAAATTTACATAAAACAATCTTAATCAATTTAAACAGAGTACATTACATAATTTAGTCACGAAATTCCTATTTCAATCCAGAATAAAACATATTAAATGTTTCTCAAACAGCACCAGAAAAATATCTCAACCGGTGTTAACCTATGGTGTGATGAATGTAATTGCTTGAACTACCATAATTGTCAATGTACATAAGTATCAATACTTTGAAATTAAATTGACAACTGATTCGATACAGGTTATGGGCCCGGTTGAGATAGATTTATGCTCTAAAAAGTATTGTAGCGTCAAAATAAATATCACCTCTATTACTACACTTGTCTAAACTGTGGTCTATCAGAACACTAAGATATATTTAAAAACCGACTAAGTCAAAAGTGAGATTATGAAGCAATTGAAAGGAAATGCACAAATCACAAAATAACCTACCAATTGCGGTTACCTATAAGACGCATACGAAGTACTTTACATTTAAAATCGTGTCATAGTCTAGGAGTCAATTTCCATGAAAAATAATCTCGCCCCGAGAACGATTGGCTCTTAGCCTATGCGAAGAAGCGTTAACTACCTAAAGTAGGCACAGAAGGGTTCAGTACATTTGGCTTATTACGGGAAACCTTAGGAATATCACATCGACTATATCCCCTGGGAAAATTGTTATAATGGAATGTAACTTAGTACAATTTCAATAAATAAAAAAATACAGCAGCACTTACAAAGATTTAGGTACCCAAGGGGGATAGGGTAAAGCGACGTTTAATTACTTCTAAAATTACCCTAAATTTACCCTACAAATAAGCATTGAGCTGAGATCTTGTACCTAACTATAATACGTATACCTAATGAATTGGTATTCTATTACAATACGAAAATTCGGCAAACGTTAACGAAATACACCGCGTGCTTGTAAAGTGATGTTTCTTTACACATACTCTGACGAGTCAGTAGTGTGTGCCACTGTCAACATTCATTAAAAAAAGATTCCGACGAATTGAGATCCTCCTCCTTTTTTTGAAGTCGGTTAATAATCGCTGATATCACGACGCAAGTCCATTATGGGCTAGAGTAGGACTATTGGGTGCACATGTCCTTAACATTTACTATACCGAAACAAAGAAATGTGATGTATATCGATAACATTTTAATATGTGATGTATAGAGAAAGATATCTAATATTACGTTCGTATATCTCATCTTTCGTTTCGTACCACAGATAGTCGTTTTTCTAAACTACAAATAACTCACGTGGGATTAAAAATTTCGCCTAAATGTAACCTTCCACTAATTCTATAAAAAAAAACTCCTGAATTTTTAAACAAACAATTTGAACTATTCCAGTAGATATGTGAGAAATTAGGACTATTTACCTTTTATCTACGAATTGTTCTAATGAATTTACTTAAGTATCGTTTAAATTGACTGATAAATGTATATATAATTGAATAAAGAAGGAATACAAATGATATTTTAGACTACTTATTAATAAAACATTCGCTGTTTCTGGGTAAAATAGGTACACCAATTTTCTAAGCTGACATTTATAATCATAATATTGTAAAAAGATATACTTTATATGTAATTAATCAGAAGCATAATCACAAATATTAATAAGTACATCTTTTAGTAAGGTAAAAATATTCATGTCTTAAAAGGTTCACGAAGCAAAAATAAAACCTACTTTGATAGTGAGATAGTAAATACTCATATAAGTATATTACTACTACTACAGCCTATTTGCGTCCCACTGCTGGGCACAGGCCTCCCCTCATCATGAGAGGGTTTGGGCTATAGCCCCCACGCGGGCCCAGTGCGGTTTGGAGACTTCACACACATCTTTGAATTACTTCGCAGATGCGTGCAGGTGAGCATAAGTGTATTTATCTACACTCATATCATAAAACCTGTATGATGCGTTCAAAAACAGCAAATTATGACCGACATTAAGATAAACTAACTGTTTAGTTACAACAGATTTCTTATCTGTAAAAATGTTTTTATGGGTCCATCGAATTCGATTGTCTAATAACATTCAAATTTCGAACATCTTCGAATAGCAATGCCCGCCTATATTCTTTAGTCAAACAGAACGAAAGTTTGTTCCAAATTGAAATGTCCGCTCTATTTAGTCTATGCTTTTTGAAAATCGAATGCGAGACACTGACGTATTCGAATTGCCATCATTGTGGACAGATTTTGTAGCATCTTATTAGAGGATTTATAATATGAGTTTAGATAAAGTTGTGTATGCAACTGTACATAATTCGGCCTTAAAACACGCGTACGATATTATTATGAAACTCGCCTGGCGGCTCGTTTCATAAAACCCCACTCGTGTTTTAAGAACCTTTATTATGTAGCAGTTACATAAACTACTATCAAAATACGGATGAAGACGCGACAAATCCACGATATTTCGTTAGAAATAAATTAATGATCACTATGCTATGCAACAGCTGCATACTTATTCACAAGACGTATAAATTATTTACAATAGACCCTATAGCCTGGTAAAACAGTAAAAAAAACTGGAGAGCCACATCGAAATTCGCGTGCGCAAACTGGTAACAAAATGGGAATAGTAAATATTCGTATAGTTCAAACTATGCTGCCGGAGCATTTTCCGTTGGTTAGCGATAGGTTACCTCCGACGCCTCCTAGCGAGACCCCTCGGCCTAGGGTCCCGTGGGGGAAACCCCCGTTGAGTCCGTCATAACCGTTCATATATTGGTTGTTTTGGAGTCCTATTAATAGTTCAACTAGAGCATTGGCCGAACTTTGAGCGTTTAGGAGCTCGAAGATGATGCAATTGCACTCTGGTTCTGGATTTTTCAGGTTGCTTTTGTTGCTGGAGTTCGAGCTGGTTGAGTTGGTGGCCGAGTTGTCCGTGCTCACGGGTGGGTTGGGGTGGAGTGGGCAGATGAGCTGCAGGTTCTTTGGGTACTGGGTGGGGACGCCGGAGAGGTGGTTTGCCGCGGCTCGCGCGTAGAAGACGCACGTATGGCCGTCGGCGTCTGGATAATTCGGGTTACCGTTGTGCTGTGAAAGAAAGTGTGTGTTAGTAAATTAAATGTTTTTTTATGATGAGAGAGGGCCTGTGCCCAACAGTTGGACGTAAATGGGTTGGTATGGTGGTAGATGTACACGACAGTGAGTGATGATGTCACTTGTGTCACTAACTACTACTACTGCTACAGCCTATTTGCGTCCCACTGCTGGGCACAGGCCTCCTCTCACCACGAGCGGGTTTGGGCTATAGTTCCCACGCGAGCCCAGTGCGGATTGGGGACTTTACACACATCTTTGAATTATTTCTCAGAGATTCACGATGTTTTTCTTCACCGAAAAGCTTAGTGGTCAATTGAAATTGAATTTGGCACATAAGTAAACTTAGAGGTGCGAGCCGGAATCGAACCCCCGACCCGCTGCATGAGAGGCGGTAGGTCAAACCACTAGGCCACCACGGCTTCAACTCACACTACTACATAATTACTTGGGTGTCATACCTGGCGTATAGTACTATGACCATCATCTCTAGCTAAAACGAGCCGTTTAGGGGATATAGGGAGCGGGGCCTAGATAGGCTGTTGTGATAGTTACTACAATCCATGCTGGGCTTGCCTGGGGACTATTAGACCAAACCCTCTCGTGATAGGAGGTATGTTCCCAGCTGTCGGCGTAAATAGGCTGTTGTGGTGGTGTTGGCATTTACATCAGAAATATTATAGAGCTAGAAGAAACAAGCGAAGGGGCTTGTATGAAAATCAAGTGCTCCGATTTCTTTGACATTTACTACAGTTTACTAGACGTCAAGAGAATATTGTGATGGGAAATTCTACCGTCGCATC